>CAVNYN010285585.1:0-23935 GCA_963692815.1 Nyctanthes arbor-tristis | reverse complement strand
TCAGTATCACTTAGTTTTGAGTAGTATGCCTTGTACATTGATGTTACTCTGTACATATGTGTTACTACTTAGCGGTACGTTTGGTGTGAATTTTTCAACTATCAATCTTTATTTAAGTTTTCAACTAGCTACTCAGATTTAATTTTTAGAACTCAGTTACAGTTAACATATTGATTCAGATATCAGTTTTAAGCTCAGTTGCATTATTTTTAGCAAAAGGTTATTATCTTGCATTTATATGATTTCAGCACTATTATCATATATAGTATGCAGTTTTAGTATTGTTTAAACTCATATTTCAAACTCAAAAGATGGTTGCAAAGCCTTTTTGTAACTTTTGATTTTTAAGTTGTATCTATGTATTATAAAGTTCAACAAATTTTCAGAATAAAAAATACGGAAAACTATATATATATGTATTTACAAACTTATTCACTCACTGAGTTATCAGCTCATGTATTTTCTAATGTTTTCTTAAGGGAGTATCGAGCTTGAGCATCTATCAGCTTGCTTGTGGAGTTCTTAGTCAGCCACCATTGTATTGCATCAATTTAATATTTTCATTACACTTTTAACATTTGCGTTAATCATGGTTGGAAATTAGTTCTCATAAGTCATTATTTTCAAGATCATTCAAATTCTGCACAATTCTATTACTCCATATGCATTTGGTATTAATGAATCGTTTTGAATTTAAATATATTGAAAAATATTCCAATTTCATATCTTGGGGATGAATTGAGTTATTGATGGAAAAAGTATATTTATTTCATTTTCACTATTGGTTGGATGAGGTGATACATATTTTCAGGTTGGATATGTCCAATTTATAGTGGAAATTCTGTCAGAATTTTTATAAGATCATTGTGGTCCAAAAGTTTCCGCAGTTTCAAGTCAAGTTTTTAGTTTGCTTTGGCGGTGGGTTCAGGTCAAGCTGATATCCATTGTCGGTGTACGCCATGTATCCGGTCTAATAGGATAGCTTGAGACAGGGCGTGTCAACAAGACATGCCAGAGCTGACTCCGATGTTCCAGATCCTTTTGGCCATCTCAGTAGACTTATTTCTGACTTTGAAAGGAAGGAACTTACTTCAAGAAACATGGTAGCATTATCAGGTAATTAATATTTGAATTTGCTGCTTATGTACAAATTTATAATATTGTGATTCCTCGTCGACGTCAATATGCAGCTCAGATCAATCGTTAGTTGACATGCATGCATGCAGTATCCCACACACTAGGCCAAGCACGATGCTTCCTCTTTCGTTCTAGGATATACAGCAATGGAACTGACATTGATGCTGGATTAGTTGCTAGCACTCGTTGGCGTCAATGCCCTACGAACAGTGGTGACAGCAATTTGGCACCGCTTGATTTAGTGACACCTAATTCTTTTGATAACAATACTTCAGGAATCTTATGCAGCGAAAAGGTCTCCTACAATCAGACCAAGTTCTCTTCAGCGGAGGATCAACTGATAATGTTGTTTCTGAGTATATATGGTAGAGATCCAAGAACTTTCTCGTCTGCTTTTGCAGATGCGAATCATGCGATGATCAAAATGGGAGACATAGAACCACTCAGTATAGGTCAAAATGGTATTATCAGAAGGATTTGTGGTACCATCAACTAGTCTGTTCGGCTGCTAGCTGCCATTGAACTTTTGCCAAATTTCATTGTATATTTAGTTATTTGTGTTCATTTTGTAATTTTTTCCAAATCTTAAATTCTCTTCTTGTATATCTCTATTCATTTATCAGTGTGTTATAGATTTTCTCAAAACTGTAGCCATGTAATGAGATTGTAATAAAAATATTACCTTCATATTTAGTGTTTCTTGTTTCTAGAGTAACTTTGTTTTCGCTCCTGGGGTAGGAAAGCCAGCTTTCCGCAGTTTGTACTTAAATTTCCAAGGGGAAATTCTAAATAATAACGTCCAAAATAAGGGATTATAATTTTGCAAATATCAGAAATTTTGACCATACTAGTCATGTTGAACTTCGTTGCACGGTAATTTTAAATTCTTTACAAGTGATTATAAATGTTAATTTTTTAATATTAAACAAATAAACACACACACACACACCAAATCACAATCAACATAAAGTCACCATCATGTTGAATAAATTATTGGAAACGAAAACATGCAAAACTATAGCAATATGCAAAACGCTACATGTACCTAAATCTATTAGTTTTCTTGATTTAATGGGTTTTGATCTTCCAATTGATTTGTAGTTCACTTTTTAATTGTCTTTTGATGGGGATGCAAAGAAAATGGAAAACCTTTATGCTCAATTGGGGAGCATGAACATATAGAAGTATCTTTCTAGTATGAATGATGCTATTATCTAGATTTTCAGTCTAATTGGTATCACTACATTGGGAATAGGTAGGATGTATAAATACATGAGAGTGTTTATTTATTCAACGGCCAATAAAGAAATAATAACTAAACCAGAGACGGGACTAGATTAATATCATTATTCTTTTAGTATTCCCAAATAGGCTCATTTAGCAAATTAGAAATCTATATATATATATATATATATTAATTAAGAGGACTAAGTCTAAGCACTTTTTGTACTACGATTTTCCCGCATTTTTAATTGGTAAATCTTGTGGTAATTGTTCCTCTTTTTTTAAATAAAAAATTTGGTCAATGGACTTAGAGAAAATTTGAACATATGACAATTGAATTTAGCACTTAAGCCTTAACCACTATGCCCATTTTCTTTTTGTTAAACTTTTTCACTAATAAATTAAAATATAAAATTTGAGCCAATTTTAAAACAAACCCTAATCCCTCTTAATTCGTTCATTCACCATCTTTGTTGTGTGTGTTGATGAGTTTTATGTAATTTGATTTTTTTTTTTGGCATTTTACATTTTTTTAGGACTTTTGAAAATGTGGAGGGTAACAGGTATTTTTTTACCTATCTGACCCAAATCACCTTTCCCTGTACTCGATTAAAAGGAGTATGGGTCATGTAATGAGAGATTCGTATTTGACCAGAACATTTGATAATCTATATCTATATATTAATTAAGAGAACTAATTAAGTCTCAGTACCTTTTACACCACGATTTTCCCTTCTTTTTTATTTGGTAAACCTTACAGTAATTGTTCTTTTTTTTTAACAAAGAATTTGGTGAATGAACTTAGAGAAAATTCGAGCATATGACAATTGAATTTAATACTCAAGCCTTAACCACTTTGCCCATTTTCTTTGTGTTAAACTTTTTCACTAATAAATTAAAATATCAACTCTGAAAAGCCAACTCTAAAGCAAACTCTAATCCCTCTTAATTTGTTGATTCACTATCTTTGTTGTGCGTGTTGGTGAGTTTAATATATATATATATATTTTTTTTTTTTTGGCATTTTACATTTTTTTAGGATTTTTGAAAATCTGGCGGGTAACAGATATTTTTTACCTACCTGACTCGAACCACCTTGCCCCGTACTCGATTCAAACGGGTACAAGGTCAGGTAACGGGGGAGGCATATTCGATCAGAACATTTGAGAATTATAGAGTGATAAATTTAAATTTCATGATATTGTATATTTTTCATTGAACTTATGTTTTCGAATATATTGAATGATAGTAATATATTTTTCCCAGTATTGCACATTTACGAGAGATTGGATGTAAGAATGTATATTGTCTTCTGAATGATCTTGAATTTCACGATAATTAAGTCAATTGATCTTATTGATTCAAGTAATAAATGTATACTTCTATTTTTACATTTTCTAAGGAAGTGTAACTGTTGTAGATTTATTATTCATCTGATAACTATATTTTAATAAGTTTTTTTTGTTTTACCTGTGCGTTGCATGGGTGGTTTAACTAGTTAAATATAAAACTGGTCACTGCACATTAATTCGATGATAATTTAATTTAAGACATGTAATAGGCCAAAATATTATAGATGACTTTTAATTGGCTACATCTCAGGATAGAATTGCACATTATAATTACATGTGCGGCCTCACATGTCAAATCTTATCCAACAATCTCCCATTGGACCTCCCATGTAATCCAAAATACGTGCACAAAATGATATATGCACAATCCTATTTTAGAGCAGCAGATGACATTTTTATAGCTTCATTCATTGACGTGTGGGTGTGCAGTGCAAGCTCAATAAATGACACGCATAAGTAGGCAAATTTGATTATCTGCCATATATCTAGTGGGATTATCCTACCAAACATATACTGACGGATGATAATTAGACAATTTATATTGAGACAACTCACATGAGACAATTTCTATGCGGGTTGTCCGATTATCACCCACCAGACATCTGGCAGGTGATCAATTTTACAAAAAATAGGAGGTCAGTTATTTTTTCTCTATAAGAATAATCTCCTATTACATGTCTAGCGGTATAATCCCGTCAAACGGGTGCCAGGGCCTAAGAGATTGGGACTAGTTATAGAACGGAAAATGATATTTATTTTCATCATTATAAATTAAAGGGGACTTTAGATAAAAGGATCAAAAATTGACTACACACTCAGCAATACACCACAAAAAGAAAAAATAGCACAAATACACCGTTCATTAGCATAAATAGGCATCGTATTTATGGAATAAAATTAGACATCCAAAATTTAAAAAAAATACAATTACAATTATTAATTAAGTCATCAATAATCTGGATAATGCATATACACAGAATCAAGTTGGTTGGGATCACAAAATATCATCCAAAAAAATAAATTTGAGTCACGTTGGTTAGGATCACAAAACATCATCTAAGAGATTTTGAATACCATCTCGACAATTCAAGTATATATACGTCATTAGCTACATCAGAATTGAAAATTCTGATAAACAAGGACAGTGGAGTTCCCCCTACAAAACTACCTTGTACTCCTTCAACATCCCAGGTATGTCAATATCAATTAGATTCCATTTCTGTTAGAGAACTCCATGTTTCATGTCTCATTAGATTATTTCATCTTCCAATTTCAATTCCAACAAACATAAAACGTGAAGACCAATCCTACAACACTGACCATTGATTCTTCAACCTCCCTGAATGTACGGAAAAAACCAGCTGCTGGGTATCTCCAATGCAACATAGATGCAGCAACAGGTGGGGAACGAGTTGGAATTGGCATGGTTGTACGGAATGAGACTGGAGAATTTGTGCGACTTCAAATGATTCCTATAGCATCCGCATTCCAAGTGAAGGAGACTGAAGCAATTGGATTAAGAGAAGCTCTGAAATAGATGCTCTATTTGGGCATCCAAAAAGTGGTTTTTGAGTTAGAATAAACTATCTAAAGTCTAAACAATCTCCTTGCAACCAATTTAAAAAAATAAAATAAAAAAATAAAGAATAATCCCTTCAACCATTCTACAAGTTTCAAGCATGCATTGGCCTTTAAAACTCTATGATGGCAGTTAGACCTTTCGACTGAGCAATTAACCGTAAAAGGATACACAAATGACCAATTATTAGCCCCCTCAAAGTAAACGTATCATCTTCATATCGTATCATACCGACAAAAAGTACTCATCAACATAATAAAACATATGTAAAATAAAAAGAGGTTACAATACAAACATTATAGTAGCATATGTAAAACACGGAGGCGAAGGGAGGCCCATTTTAACGTGGGAGATGCTGTTTAGTGTTATAAATCATAAACTTAACATGTTTGTAGAATGTATCAACTACCCCTCAAGTAAATGTATCATCTTCATATCGCATCGCTCCAGATCACTCGTAACACCCAGATACATGAAAAGAAGTCCTCCAAATTGCTTATTCGTTCAATTACCTAAAATCTCTCTAATCTATTTTTTAATCTAATTATTTAATTAGTAATTAATTATCAATTAAGTAAATAAAATATGTACCTAAAGAAAAGAAAAAAAAGATATTAAGTTAGGATAAATTACATGTTTAAATTTTAAATTCAAAAATATACTAACAGATATCAACTACGTGATCTTTGAAATATTACGTGATAATTTAAAAATGAACCTTAAGATCATGTTTAGATAATATTTTTTTTTATGAAGGATGCTTAGATAATGATTTTAATATATTAAATAATTCAAAACCCCCAATTAGAAATAAAAATAGTAAAAAATTCCCTTTGAAAAATGCGTACAACCATGTAAATGTTATGTGTAAATCTACAGATCATTAGGTGTAAATATGCAAAACAACAAAACAAATGTAGATTTGAACTTTATTGGAAAAAAATGGTGCCAGATCTAAATTTGCCTAAATTAAACTTTCTTCTTTGAACCACATCATTTTCCCTTTTTTTTGAAGAAATCATTTTCCATTTTTTTGATGACTTGATTTTAATGTTCTACAAATGCTTCTCTCATTTATCGAAAAACAAATATGTAGGCTTTGTTTTATTAGTCTATTCATTCATCAATTCAGTAGAATCTACTAAATTTGGAACTTAATTTGAATATATATATATATATATATAACCTAACACGTTGTGTATTTGTAATGCTAAATATCTTATAACATTGTTGTTCCTCCGTTGTGTTCATTTTTTACCACGTTACTGATCTCAGGAGTTGAGGAATGATGCTTATAGGATAGTTGACTCTTGTTCCTATTATCTTGTTTATGTTTATTTGATTAGATATTGAACTTTCACGGACAAATATGACTATTGTTAGGTTATTATGAAGGAGAAGTTATCCCAAATACCTCACTTTTACATGTTAGATCCGCAAATTGAGGTGAAGTAGAGGTGAGGTGGGTTTGGTGTTTCTTTTTTTATTTTTTTATCTTTTATTATTTTTAAACTTTTTTTAAAAAAAAAAAGATTAAGGGGTGTGATCGTCATTTTGTTGTTGCCATTCAATGAAGTATTCAAAACAATTACAGTAGAGAAAGGAATTTCTGTTTATCGTTAAACAATTTTAACATATAAAATTTATTTTAAGTTTTATCTTACTCTAAATCTTCCAATCTCGGCTCAACTTTTCTTTCTGCCATACTGTCAATAGAAACATGCATTGTAGAACTGTCTACTATCACAATCTCCCCTATGATATCTGTGCATAAAAAAGTTAAAAGAATTAACTTAATGTAATACTGAGAAAACAAACTGGGAAAATGTAAGAACAACAATTCATTTTCTTTAAGGGCAACAACTAAAACAAAGAAGGAGAGAAAAATATCACCAAACAAAGGCCCTTGTTCAGAATGGCATGTTTCTTGTATTTCAGCAAACGAGCAGAAATTGTAAATGTTGAAAGGGAAACTTTTCTGAACTGTTTCACCAATAAAAGTATTACGAGTGAAATATAGACGGTGTGGATGACTTGTTGCTCGATAAGTGCCTACATTATCTCCAATATAAACACATCTTATGCAAACAACATAATATTCATGAATATATCTGTCAAAATGCTCAATTAGAAAATCTATAAATGTTGCTTGAATTCCAGTCCCTTCTTTGTCTACAAAAAGTATTTCTAATGTTCTTCGATTTTAGTAGCCTGTGAAACAACCCATTTTCATGCAACTCGGACCTTCACAGGCCATTGTTGTGTTTCCTTCACATCTCTCAAAAGTATTGTATTTGACATGGTTCGATTTTCCAGAAGAAAGGAGGACCGAATTTCAGAAATTATCAACACAATAATTTTCAATATTATTATTTGATCTGTTTTATAGAGCTTGTGAGACGTGTGTACGATTAACTGCCTGTACATGTTTCACAATACAAAGTAACAACTTATAAGTAACTATTTCTAATAATCTCATTTTGCAACCGCCAGGAACATGGAGGATTTCTGTAAAACAAAAGCATACTGTGACAGTTGAATTTAATAATTATGAATCAATGTATACATATTTGTAACTGCTTCATCATGGTGTGGCATAAACAAAGCAATTATTGAATCAACAAACCATTCATGCATACTAACCGATTATCATAAATTACAATAACACAAAACAAATTCCATTACAAATATATTTCATACATTTATCTAAAAACACATAACTCACACTTTGGAACAAAAATAAATAAATAATAAAACTACCAGCATCACATACAGCCAAAACATCAAAACAAGTGCCACCTTACACATATCACAACATAACAACACACAAATAACAAAAAACTGTGACAACTCTTTTCCTTCTTTCAGTTGCAAACACTTCATTTACTGTTATAAGCACAAACAACATAAGTTGTTGCCAAAACAATAACAATTTAAAAAGAACACTCTTACTTTATGTGAAAACTTACAAATATGTTTGATATGTTTAAGAAAATAAATACAAGTAGCATTTCGAAAAACATAAACAAGAAATAGAAGCAACACCTCATAACACCACAACACATAAACACCACAACACATTCCAAAAATATCAATACAATCACCAACTCATAAACGTCACAAGCCCACAATACATCAACACACCAGCAATACAAAACAAAAAAAAATGACAAACAATTTTCCTTCTTCCACTTGCAGACACTTCATTTGCAGCCATAAACACAAAACCGATCTGTTACCAAAACAGAACAAAAAAACAACAATACGTTTCCTTTTATTTGTAAGTTTACAAATATGTTTCATATATTTAAGAAAACAAATACAAGTAATATTTCAGAAAACATAAATAACAAATAAAAACAACACCTCACAACATCACAACACATAAACACCACAATGACACTTCATTTACAGTCACAAACACAAACAATATAAGCTATTACCGAAAAAAACAAGAAAAAAAGAACACTCTTCTTTTATTTGAAAACTGACAAATATGTTTCATATATTTAAGAAAATAAATACAAGTAAAATTTAGAAAAACAAAAATAACAAATAGAAATAACACCTAGCAACACCAAAACACATAAACACCACAACACGTCCCAAAAACACCAAAACAATTGCCAACTCATAAACGTCACAAGCCCACAACACATCAACAAACCAGTAACGCAAAACAAAAAAATAATGACAAACAGTTTTCCTTCTTCCACTTGCAAACACCTCATTTACAATCACATACACACAACATAACCTATTACCAAAATAGAACAAAAAAATAATAATACATTTCCTTTTATTTGCAAGTTTACAAATATATTTCAAGTGTTTAAGAAAACAAATACAACTCAACTTTGGGGGCAAAAAAATTAAAAAAACACTTACCAACCTAAAGTACACAAACTAAAAATATCAAAACAATTACCAACTCACACACGTTAAAACCTCACAACACATCAACATACCAGCAACACAAAATAAAAAAATAATGACAAACAGTTTTCCTTCTTCACTTGCAAACACCTCATTTGCAGCCACAGACACACAACATAACATGTTACCAAAATAGAACAAGAAACCAAGAACACATTCTATTTTATTTGCAAGCTTACAAATATGTTTAATGTTTTTAAGAAAACGAATACAACTCAAATATGGGGACAAAAATAAAATTTAAAAAACACACACCAACCTATAGTACACAGCCCAAAAACTTCAAAACAATTACCAACTCACACACGTCACAATCCACAACACATCAACACACTAATAACACAAACAAACAATGAATAAACAACTCCGTGTCAATTGCAAAACACCTCAACTCTGTACATATACTGCTTCAAAAAATGAACAATTACACAAAGAGACACAAAACATATAGCAATACAAAACATAAAGTCATACTACTAGCACAAAACATATAACCATACTACCAACACAGTTTCGACGAAACATCAAGAGAATTAACACCGAGCTTGGTACAACTCATTGGCAAATAACTGTATTAATCACATATCAAAATCACATTACTCACAATATTAAGACACAATTAAAAAATCAACAAATATAAAATCAATACAACATAAGGAAAAATAAGAAAAAGAAATATATATTACATATATATATATATAGAACATTCTAAAACAAATTTTTAAGTGTGAAATTTGTGTACAAGTTTTGAAACAAACTACCATTCCCTTTATTGTGCAAATTTGTTTACAATTAAGATCAACATCATCGTCAAATTCTCCACCAAGCACAATACACAGAAAAACACCTAAGAACCAGCAGATCCCTTCACATAACTAAACTACTTTGCAGCCAAATCCAACTAAGCAGCTACTGAGTTAAACTTCTTAGGCATTATGGGAAGGCGTTTGTACAACAGATACTTAGCATACTTGATCACAAACAACCCACAATCATGACTGCAAAACAAGTATAAAAATGACAAAATCAAAACATCATATCATTACTCAAAAATTGCTAACTAACATAAATTAAAATGCTCAACGACATACCCATTATTTTGTTGGGGCAGGTTGGTTACAAACTCCATACCAAGCTGTGCCAAATGTGGCTTGTCTCCAGCCTTATCTGAACCCCAAAAACCAGCACGTGCCATCAAATAAAGCAACAACTTGCAATAAAAACCACAAGCTCTCGTATCTCTTTGCGACGTAAACTTAGAGAACTAGAGTTGTACACAAGCACGTTGCGTTTCTGAATATCAAAATGTAGCAAAATTCAACGTGGAGTTGTCCGGATAAGCACTAGAAGTAGCACATGATCAATATCTCTCCAACTTCTGCTCAGATCCACCTTTCCATCCCTAACATGGCCAACAAGTGGATATTTTACAGTGATTGATGTGGGATCATCTAACAACTTCTGGTAATCCTTGTGCATCAGATGCACAAAAATAGAGTCAGTAGTTGTTGCCCGCATCTCAACTTTTGAACTATGACTTGTCAGTTGGTGTAGAAAGTAGAAACAGACATCGATATACTACAATACTGTAAAATGAGAAAAAACAATTGTCAGATAATGCAATGTGACTGATAAACCCAATAACAGAACAAATCAAACATTACAAAATATAATAAACATGTACAGATGTAACTGAGTACTCTGATCACTACCAATATCAATCAAGACATACCACCATATCTTACTATTAACCGTGATAACATGGAATACAAAAGGAGGATTTATCACATCACAAATGTGATAAAATTTCTTTCTGTAAATATAAGAAACTTCAGTAAATGATAAAAAAAAAAAGAAAGAACCCAAAAAGAAAAAAAAAAACTACAACAGAGACAACACTAACTTTTTCTTTGGCTTATACCCAAACTTGAACCAGGCATCAAACTCCTCTAATTCCTTAGCATCAGCAGGTGTCATCGCCTCTTTCAAAACAAGTAAAACATCACCTTCACTCTCAATCTTTCCACCAGATGACGTATCATTAGGAACAAAAAGCGACAACAATAGCTTCCCTGGCTTGTGTGGCATCTTCAAATCAACATCATTAGCATCAGTTATCACAACTTTTTGGGGTGATGAAGTTTGTACAACCTCATGCTATTTAAAATTAACAATAATATTAGTTCACATCATATACTCATCAATGCAACAACGAAACTAATTATATTTTTTGTCCCTAAAAAATAAGAAAACAAAAACAGACAAGCCAAAAAAAAAAAACAAAAAGACTCACCTGAATCTTCATCTCTAAAGATTCAGATACCTGGCATCGATATGATAGCCCATCCACCACTTCTGTTCAATTGCAACCTGCATATAAAAACAAACAATTAAAATAGTAAATAAAACATAATAACAAAAACACATACAAACAACAAAAACAAAACAAAGAAAAGTTCTAAAAATTACATCCTTCCTCTTCGCCATTGAAATGCTACACGCAGCAGCAACATCAACATCCAACTGCCTCTGGACATTCTCATCAGCAAGAATATCATCATCCTATAAACCAAAATATTTTATAAAACAAAGGAAAATATAATTGAACTAAAAAAACTCATTCATACATTTAAAAAAAAAAAAGGAAAAAAAACTAAAGCAACTTTTAAAATAACAAGAATAGCTTGTCGATTTTCTGCATAGATGAATTAGTTACAGCATCAAATGCAGCATCAACCTGCCTCTGAACTTCTTCTTGAGAAAAAAACGTATCATCACGAACAAAAACATCTTCAGATGCTGGACTGACATACACCGGAATAGTTGGTTATTGCACAGGACTCAAGCTAAGCTGTAAATCAAAGGATGAACTATCCAAAACTGGAGTAGAAGCATCCTCAACACATGTACCATCATCACAAACTTTATAATCTTTCTCCACATCATCATCTTCCTCCAACACCTTCAATTTCAACAAAAATATTAAAAAATTGTAGAACATAAAACAACTAAAAAAGGAAAAGCAAATATCGAATACTACCTCGTTAACAGTAACACATTCACCCTTATCAACCACCTCCTTAATAGGCTCAACTTTGTTCAGATGCTTCAATACAGTCACAAAAACAAAAAATTCACAAAAACATAAAAAAAAATTCAAAATAAAACAAGCAAATGGCAGACTACCTCATTACCAGCATCATCGTCACCTCCATTCGCATCATCCTCACCACCTCATCAACCTTAGCATCATCTCTATCCAAGTGCTATAATCAATTGAAAGGGGGAAATAGAAGAATTAGGAAATGCGACAGCAAAATAACAAAAAATAATCAAAAAATAAAATAAGGAAAAATGAACAGAAAATATGAATTTGATATAAAACATTATAACCTCATCATCTACAATAGCTTTACCAGAAACAGAATCAACCTAGACGGTATCAAATATATGACCCTCTCCAAGACCTATGACAGTCACTTGCCAAATAGCATCAGCAATCAACTCCTTAAAATTGACATCAAAACACGTCATACGACTCTTCAACTCAGAAACTTCAGACTTCAAATCCGACTGGGCTTCACAAATGGTGGATAGCAAAGACCTAGTCTCATTAGAAAAACAATTAAACTTGTTGCCCATAGCAGTAACAGCATCTTCCAGTGAAGAAAACTGCAATAACATGCTAGGACCATCACTACCTGCATATTGACGACCACTTTTTAAAGAGTCAATGACAGACTTTATTGACTTCATTTCAACAACAAGATCGCGGATCTGCACACGCCCAGCATTAGCTTCACGAGCTTTTGACAACTCAAACTTCAAACTATTCAACTCAAATTGCATCTGATCAATCTTTTCTTCAAACACATTAGTATAATCAGCCTAATAAAACACAATAAACACATAAAACATAAAGCAATAACAAAAACAGTAAAAACAAAAAATAACTGAAAAAGCATTAAAAACAATATTTGAACACATATGGAATCAGATGAATAAACATGTTCAAATCTGGGCCTCTAGCCACGGTCTCTGACACCCTCTTGCCACGCCGTCTACCCTGCTCAATAGCCCGTGGAGTATCCTCAAAATCATCACTCTTAAAAGAATCTTTAGAAACATCATTGCTATCAGAAACATCTTCCACAACTTTCTTCAACTGATCCTCATTTGGAATCTCAATTATTGGTTGAACAGGAGCAATAAACTCAAGGCCAGCCATATAATGAAGACCCTCCTCCTCTTCAGTTGGAAATTTTTTCTCAACACCAACCTGGAAAAAAAAATGTTAAATAAAAATATCTAAAAAGTATGAAACAAAAAAAAAAAGAATAAAAACAAAACAACTTACATCACAGTTACAGAAGAAATCATCATTCAGATCACAAGCACTCGGAGAATCAGTTGCCCTCCAATTTACAATACGAGGCATACCTGTTTGAGTTCGAACACAAAATTTATCTGCAAAACCAGGTATGCATTCATACAACCAGACCTGGAAGGCAAGCAAAAAACCAGACAGTCGATATGCTTCCTTATCTCGATCTTGCAACCCTCTTTTCAACTGGACCAACAACCAAGAGAACATCTGCTTACCCTACAGAAACCTCCCTATCTCAGTCCAATCATCAACCAACACAAACATATAGTGATTGACATTCCTCTTATAAGTCGTAGGATGAAAGTAAAAAGTCAACATGCATAAAATACAAATCCTAACATGGTCAGTGTCAGAGAGATCCTTCAAATCCGTATCAAGATGAAAAAAAAGAGTATTAACATCAAAAATTGAAAATAGAAGAAACATCAGGAAAAAACCTATCCTTAAAGTTTGAACGGCGAGAAATATAAATAGACACATCATCAAAACCAGTACATAATAAACCTGTCACCATGCAAAACTCTATAACAAAGAATCGCAAATATTTGCCACAAATCAAAAACCACATCTCCTCCTCGTTAGACTGCTTCACCTTACATAAAAGAGTATTGTGGACAACCTGTGTTTGAAACACAATCTCGGAGTACTCTAAATAGTACCTAAAGCATGTAGTTCCAAAGAAGTTGCGTTGCTCTGGATTTAAACGGCTTTGAATATCACGGATAACACCATGACTTGAGTTCAAAGTAATTCTCCCAGTGAACCGGGATCTCGGATGGAGGCGGAAATGCCAATCCTGGTGGAAAAAAAGATAAAACATAAGTAAGTGAATAAGGTATTTATTTAGTTAAAGCCATACTTAATTTGTATAATAATTGTAATTAGTTAAGTTTAATATGAGCCAAAATAAAGAATATCTAAATTATTAAATGACTCATTTAAAAAAAATGTGAAAATCGATTAACATTAATAGTGATACATTAATAACGACAAATACTCAAGCCAAATCGTTAACATGCACAAACTTAATTTTTACAATTACTATATTGCTCCCACAGATATTTAATTAAGGCATCGCGGAGTGAATAGTGCATTGTGGTATCCCTAATTTAATTTGCTGATGATGCTCAAGAAATATTTGGAACTGTGCTTCTTTGTTATGCCCCATCTCAACCTTTGAATAAGTCACAGTCTACAGCTTCTCGCTCACGGTTGATAACAACGTGCCCTGGGACTGAGCCTCCATGCTTTGGCAAGACATTACGCTGTTGGTTAACATAATGCACCAGGAGAATAATGTTATTGCTTTGCATATGAACAATCACTTTTGTTTCTGCATCAATCATTTCTATAACCGATTTGTAAATCTATGGTTCACTTTCATTTTCAAGATCGGAAGATAGAATAGGAACCTCCAAAAAAGTTCATTTTCCCATATGCTAAAAGTAGGTGTTGTAGTAAAATTGGGGGATAGACCATTCTTAAATAGAGGAAGATAAGTTTGTGGTAGATGGCATATGATAGGCAGTTGATACAAGTGTGTGATAGGTGTCTTATGGTAGGTAGGTGATGTTAGTTTGTGGTAGGTGGCATGTGTGGTATGTAAATTAAAATTTGTTAAGGTAACAGTTTCTTAATTGCAATAGTAGACAAGGGAAATTCAAACTTTGCAATAGTGAGAATCAAACTTTGCAGAGGGAATTGATTCTTTGTAGAGGGAATAGATTCTCTACAGATTATGGGACAAATAAAATCACTTTTTCAGTTGAAACGACTATTCATACATAGCTTTGGAAAATCAAATACATTTAAATTCATTTATGTTCCATTCCATCTGTAAATAGCTAAACATTACAAGAAATGTACACCCTGCTCAATAAATCATAAAATATTACTTGGCAAGTGAAATGAACAATGGTGTTTGGGGCTCGTGGTCCAAGTTTCTCACACAAAGAGGACATATAAGATCGGAAGAGCACACTTGGCTAGATGTTTCTCAAAATCCAATTGTTGGCATAAACCAGTCGAAGACCATGCTCAAGAATCGAGTTACAGATGAGTACAATAGTTCCACAATCTTTCACGCAGCAACATACTATGAAATTAATTTATAAGCGAATGCAAACAATTAAATTTGCAATAAGCAAAATGTGGGCTTGTATTCGCCAAGTTGAGAACGCTTATCCAAGTGATGCTTCCGAGTATGGCATTATAAATGTTAAAGTCTAGTACTACTATTTTATTGTACACTATTGAACTCAATCGAACCTTCATCGCAGTATCGAAGAGCGAAACAAATTGTATGGTGTCAAGAGCCAAAATTTGCAAATGGTTGGAACTTTAATCATGTTTGCCTCTAATGAAAGACATGGAGAAATTTACCAATGACGAAAATCCAGTAAGGAGATTTGTCCAGCGTCAGAGGGGCATGAATAGTTCCATTGAGCCTGATTCTCCTGGTCTGGATGACTACATGTCCTCATCGATGCAGTAGGAAATACCGCCATTCAATTTGAATCTTAATGATGACAACTATGGAAGCCTTTCATCTCAGCGTCCGATCAGAAATAGAAAGTCTAAAGTTAAGAGGAAAAATGAGGACAACACTTCAAAGTTTATTGAAGTGATTCATGAAGAAAACCGCAAATTTGGAGAATATTTGCAGCAAGGTAGTGCAGATAGGAAAAAGTGACATGACTTGGAATTGAGAAAACTCAATTTTGCAGAAGAACAAGAGGAGAACAAGATTTTGTTCACTGATTTGAATACAGTGACAAACCCGCCATGTGCGTCAATTCCTAGAAGAGGAATCTATTAGAATTACTCAAAGGAGATGCGGACATCAAGG
Source organism: Nyctanthes arbor-tristis (assembly GCA_963692815.1). Classification (NCBI taxonomy): domain Eukaryota; kingdom Viridiplantae; phylum Streptophyta; class Magnoliopsida; order Lamiales; family Oleaceae; genus Nyctanthes; species Nyctanthes arbor-tristis. The sequence goes on along the minus strand of CAVNYN010285585.1, from coordinate 7,472 downwards.
TGAAGGGTCTTAGAATAGTTTAGGATCCTTCAATTAGCTCTTTGGAATTCTTGGAGGATCAGTAGGTCATCTGCCGGATTATTGAAATTTGTGGTCTTTGTTTGCCAAGTAGTATCAGTTTCGCATTGTGTTTTTTAAGTTTTCTGTAGACTTATATGGCTTGTTGCTTATATTATTGACTTGTTTGCATGCCTCGTAGCACTTAAATAATTTGGTTTGTCATGATTGTTAACAAACTTATCATTTGTTAAGCTTGCCTTGTTTGTATCGTTCCCATTTGAAATAAATTTCATTTGTTCTAAGCTTTAAATTACAATAATGATAATTAATAAAAATAAAAAAATGTAATATTTGAATTACAAAAAATAAATTAATAGTATTAATAAAAAAACGAAAAATTTGGAATTCACAATTGAACAATTAAGTGTTAAAAACCGTAATTAATTCGTAAATGACATTGTCGTAATTAAAGTAGTAGGATTTTTGTAATTATAAACCCTCCTCCAATTATGGGGGAGGTGAATAGTATTCTTCAATACAATTCACCTCTCCCATATTTGGGGGAAGGTTTAGGGGATGGTTGGAGGTAAACTGCCCCCTAAATTTGGCGGGAAGGGGATGGTTGGAGGTAAACCATCCCCCAAATTTTGGGGATTCCCCCAAATTTGAGGGATGGTTGGAGATGAGCATCTCCAAGGATTTCTCCTATATTTGGAGGAAACCCTTTCCCCCAAATTTAGGGGAAACCATTGTTGCACTCTAATGATTTCCCCTATATTTAGGGAACCCATTTTTTTTATTTTTCATTTCTTTTAATTGAGTAAGAAAATGAATGATGTATTTATTTAGTTGAAATCATGCTAAATTTGTATAATTATTATAACTAGTCTTACACCAGTGTGTTACACGGGAAGACAACTTTACAATAATATGAACTATAAAAAGTTCAACAATTAGTCGACAATAAATTCACATAAGTAATGCATATTAATAACAGTTTTTCACATATTTTATAGTGACATATAGATAATAATTAGTAAAATTGTAAATTTTATTTCAACAGAAAGCAAGATAATTGCAGTATGATCTCCAAGCCATCTTGTGATTGATTGTGAGTCGATTTGTCCACCACTTCACCAATTATTTCTCGAGTAGCCCTATATAGAACAATCGACTATGAATTCTTAAGTTGGTATACAATCATATAACTTGTACGCATGTATATAATCAATGACAACAAATTCATAACCTCTTATACAATACTCATATGCACGAAGACTTGTGTTCAACAACCAATTCAAATGGCAAAAAAATGAAATGAATTATTACACCTAATTAAACATATATACTAAAAACACATGAAAGATTTACATAACACAAATAAATTATTTTCTCCAACAAACATGGAAGTCCTAGACCAATTCCATTTATTGTACAAAGATGAGATGGAACACAAGGAGGTAGTTGGAAATTGAACTTTCAAGGATCCTTTCGCATTCACACTAAAACAATGATACGGCATGCCTCCGAATATGAGATCAGCTGTGGCTTCACATATCTAGGAATACTCTTTAACTTCTTAACCTTGACATATTGATACAAATGTGGTAATTAAAGAGTAAACTACATCTATAATCTGTAAGCTTTAAATCTCTATTAGGTGTTCATTTGCAACTCATAATATCTAATATACCCTTGATCCTTTTCATCTTTTAAAAGCATCATCTTCTCTTCAATTGGTAAAATCAAAGAATCTTTTGCTTTGGGCAAAAACATCATGTATAAATTCCTCATCAATTCCATAATTGATTATGTAGAAGAGCACCAAATCTAGGCAAGCCTATCAAATAAGGGATTAAAATAAACACGTTTCTGAATAATTATGAAACATATGAAAATTAAAAGGTTCTAAAGATCTATTTGCATTCTTGTGCAATCTTGTTTATCAGAGTCCAGCACAAAAGAATGAAACATGCGAATAAAGACATAAATGGACCAAAAGAAGATTACAGTAACTCATATGACAACCATTATTATTAGATGATGACTCATTAAAGAAAATAACTAAAAGGTCCTTCCAATTCAAACTATCAAAATTATGGCAATAAATAAAAGGTAGATTCTTAAACAACAATGTTTTGTTTATACATGAATGATCATCCATCAGACTCAAAAAATTCAGCCAAACAAATCTCAAAACGTGCAAGCAAAGATCAAACGACTTCATACTTAGAAGATGCAACATCCACCCCTTCTAAACCAAACTAATTTTCATCTGTGATGTATTAGCCAATTCCTTTCTATCCCAAAAATCAAGTAATTTATCAAACTAAACTTTTCAATCATTTGATGACAGATTTGAGGAAGAAACTCTTTGTAAAACTCTAAATAATTGATTGGTTCTACTTTGCGAAAAACATGCTCCATATCAAGTTATCCTTGGTAATAAAATCTCAATACTCAAGATGCATCATTTCAGAAAAAGGTGGAAAATGATGACTCATAAGCACTAAATTATCTGCGTTCAAATATCAGGAAGCACAAATGAATAAACAAATAAAACCTAGATGATGTTCTCATCCGCAAAACCCCAAAAACCCCGTATACAAAATTAGTTAAATGGGATAAAAATGAACAATATCAATACCAAAAACAAAAGGGGAAGAAGGACCTGAATTTTGTAGTCTTTCAGAAAGGGATGATGAAAAGCTAACTAATCAGAGATGTGTATACAATCAACGATACACCATTCTTGTATATGCTCCACCATTAAAAGAACATCAAGAAACGAAGAACAAATCATTAATCTGGTAGTTAAAAATTAAATTGATTTCATGAATTGTGTATTCTTAAAAGATCAGATTTAATTCCGAGCCACACTTTCAATTAGACTATTTTAGCATCATGCAAGATTAAAAGGGGGGAATTCAAATCCAACAATCTGAGTGGCCACTTTCTTTTCTAAGAGATTATGTTGAAGGGGCTACCAGCCTACCAGTTTATCCTTTTTATCTGATGAACAAAAACCATAATCTAATGCCCTCATTTTAATAAATCAACAGCGTAAGCAAAAAGTACAACCACTAATTGAACCACATCAACAATAGTGGATTTCAAGTAATTGTTGGGTTAAAAGAAATGCCTTTCGGTAGAATATCACATCCCACAATTTAGCAATTAGGTTTTGATTATATGGAAAAGTAAAGGAAATCAAAATATATATGCTTTCTCATTTTCTGAAACGAAATTAAGTTATTATTTTCATAGAAAAAGGTGATATGAACAAAGATTTTTAGTATTTGGTCAAAGGATAAGATTTGTCAACCGGGAACAAAAATTCTAAGAAGCATATCAATTTGGGATTCCGGTGAGAGACAAATGGGAAAGAAACTTGTTCAATTAGAGATAAAAATCTGGGAAATTATTTACCAGATCGTGATTGAAATGAGATAAGCAAATCCAAAGGTAAAAATCAAGAGATTGAAAAAAGAGAGAGACAGAGGCGCAAATAAAAAGGTACCATAGGAAAAAAAGACGTGAGCACCATAATAAAAAAATTAAGGTAGCAAATTTAGGCGGGAAAAAAGTAACCTCAACGGGTGAAGAGTAGGTTTAAATAGGATTTCATTAGGCTTGATGTCAAATTGCGCCATAGCATACAAGCCATGCTCTTTAGTTTTTGGGTCAAATTCAGCAATCAATTCTGATTTTATAGTGGCCTGGATTCTTACACCCTAGAAAAATAATAATATTGGGCATAAAGTTCACAGAAGTGAAATACACAGCTATAAAGTGAATATAAGTACCACTAGAAAACAAATAAGCAACACAACAATAAATACCTCCTGGTCTGCAAGGAACATCTCAACGTAAACATATTCACCACGGGTTTTCTTGTAAACAACAGTCCACTTGCGTATCACTCTTACCAACATCACATCTTTTTTTCTCCAACTTGCAACCCACATTCCTTATAAAACACAGCTCAAGAGCCATTGTAACTAGAGAAGAAAAAAATTAATTATACACTGTAATGGAAAAATAACTAAGCAAATGTGGTGTGTAAAGAGAATGGAATGCACCACTATATTTATAGGCAAAACAAATGAAAACGCTAAACATAATTTTTGGAATCTAGTGTACCAAAAAATTTAATTTAGTAAAATACATCAAAACCCTAAGCTATTTTTGGAATCTATACACGACGCTCTTCCGATCATTTAATTTTAGAAAGCATATAAAAAACCCACACTAATTTTCGAAATCTATACAAAGAAACTCCAATTATATTTCTGGAGAATAAAAAAAATAGTAGAAAAAATGTGAAAAAAAGAAAGAAAACATGGAAAAAAAAGGTAGGAAAAAACATTAAAAAACCATGGAAAAAAGGCAGAAAAATTCTAATAAACAATTATAGTGAAAATTTTAATATACAAAAACATAATAAAAATTCTATGTTCAATAGAAATTATGATGACGTTAAAAAAAATATTTGGAAAAAAAAAGCATTGAAAGAGAACATCAAAAAATTCTAATAAAAAAAACAATGAATAGCCCTCCATAAAACTATATAAATGTTATTTATAATGGACATCATTAAAAAATTCTCTCAATATATAAATTTAAGGTTCTACAAAATCAATTACAAAATCAATAAAATCAAGGATAAGAAACTTAACATAGTTAAGAAGAATACGTTATTTAAAAATCTGAATCCTAATGGAAATAATAACCCAATTAGTGAGGATGATGAGAAATGAAATTGGAAGTGGGAAGAGAGAGTTTACCAAATTAGTGGAGGAAATACTGAAATTGGGAGAGGAAAAAGAAAAGGATCCAAACCCGCGTACGATCATAAGGTAAGAGAGAAATTCATAACCAAATCAGTGAAGGATATAATGAAATTGGGAGAGGAAAGAGAAAGGGATCCAACCCACATGGAAGAAAAGAGATAAATTCATGTTCCAAAAGAGAGAAAAAATCCTTTCAAGATGGACCACTAAATGTGAATGAGATAAGATGACTTTACTAAAAAAAATAGCCTGACATCACACAACCTTAGTAATTAATTAAATACATAAAAGATATATGACATCAGATTAAGTCAGCCTATGGAACTAGTTTTATGTGGGATTTTTTTTTTGCCAGCGACTATTCTTGTGTAATGAATATATAGATTTGGAAAAAAAAGCAGTGAAAGAGAACATAAAAAAATTCTAATAAAAAAAACAATGAATAGCCCTCCATAAAACTATATAAACGTTATTTATAATAAACATGATTAAAAAATTCTGTCCAACACATAAATTTAAAACTTAACATAGCTGAGAAGAATAAGTTATTTAAAAATCTGGATCCGAATGGAAATAATAACCCGATTAGTGAGGATAATGAGCACTGAAATTGGAAGAGGGCAGAGAGAGAAAACCAAATCAGTGGAGGAAATATTGAAATTAGGGGAGGAAAGAGAAAGGATCTAAACCCGAGTACGATCGTAAGGGAAGAGAGAAATTCATAACCAAATCAGTGAAGGAAATATTGAAATTGGAAGAGGAAAGAGAAAGGGATCCAAACCCACATGGAAGGAAAGAGAGAAATTCGTGTTCCAAAAGAGAGAAAAAAATCCTTTCAAGATGGACCACTAAATGTGAATGAGATAAGATGACTTTATTTTAAAAAAAATGACATGACATCACACAACCTTAGTAATTAATTAAATAAATAAAAGATATATGACATCATATTAAGTCGATCTTATGGAACCAGTTTTAGGCGGGAAGTTTTTTGCCAGCCACTATTCTTGCATAATGAATACATATATATTGATAGATTGATAGATTAGTTAAGTTTAAATAATTTATATCTCGAAAGGAGACAAATAAAGAATATCACTGGGAATAAAAGAAAATCTAAATTATTAAATCACTTACTTTGAAAAAATATGGGAATTGGTTAACATTAACAACAATACATTAATAACGACAAATACTCAAGCCAACCCGTTAACATACACAAACTTAATTTTCACAATTACTATATTGCTTCTGCAAATGTTCAATTAAGGCATCACGGAGTACATAGTGTGATGCGGTATCCCTAATTTAATTTGCTGATGGTGCTCAAGAAACCTTGGCAACCAAGCCTTTTTGTCATGTGCCTTCTCAACCTTTGAATAAGTCACGATCTACATTTTCTTGCTCACTGTTGATAACAACGTGCCCTGGGACTGAGCCTCCATTCTTTGGCATGACATTACGCTGTTGCTTAACAAAATAGATTAAACTAATAAACTACTACTTATTGCTTTGCATATGAACAATCGCTTCTGTTTTTGTATTAATCATTTCCATCATCTATTTGTAAATATACACTTCACCTTCATTTTCATCATTAGGGTGTGTAGAACAGAAACCTCCAAAAAATTTCATTTTTCTCATATGTCAAAAGTAGGTATTGTAGTAAAATTGGGGGTAGGTCATTCTTAAATAGAGGAAGTTAAGTTTGTGGTAGGTGGCACATGATAGGTAGTTGATACAAGTGTGTGGTAGGAGACACATTAGTTCATGGTAGGTGGCACGTGTGGTGTGTGAATTTAAATTTGTTAAAGTAACATTTTCTTAGTTGCAATGGTAGACAAGGAAAATTCAAACTTTGCAATAGTGAAAATTGAACATTGTAGAGAATCAAACTTTGCAAAGGGAGATTCTTTGTAGAGGGAATCAATTCTCTGCTGATTATGGGACAAATAAAATCACTTTTTTAGTTGATATGTTTAAACTCATTTACATTCCCTTTTGTCTATAAATAGCTTAACATTACAAGAAATGTACACTCTGATCAATAAATCCTAAAATATTACTTGGCAAGTGAAATTAACAATAGTGTCTGGCGTTCATGGTCCAAGTTACTCACACGAAGAGGAATGAATCTTGTTCATGTTTGGCTGGGCTTACTCAAAATCCGATTGTTGGCATAAACTAGTTAAAGAGCATACTCTGGAATCGAGTTATAGAGGAGTACAATAGTAAACTTCCACCATCCATCACGCAACAACGTACTATGAATCACTTGATAAGCGAATTCAAACAATTAAATTTCCAATTAGCAAAATATGGGCCTGTATTCACCAAGTTGAGGATGCTCATCCAAGTGATGCTTCAGAGCATGTTATTGTAAGTGTTAAAGTCTAGTACTATTATTCTGTTGTACACTATTGAACTTAATCAAGTACATGATCGACCCTTGATCGCAGCATCAAAGTGTGAAGGAAATGGTAGTGCATCAAGAGCTAGCCAAAATTTGCAAATGGTTGAAACTTCGACCATATCTGGCCTTTAATGAAAGACATGGAGAAATTAACCAATGACGAAAACCTAGCAAGGAGATTTGTCCAACATCAGAGGGGCATGCATAGTTCCACTAAGCCTGATTCTCCAGGTTATGATGGCTCTATGACATCACTTACGTAGCGG
>CAVNYN010285582.1:0-59430 GCA_963692815.1 Nyctanthes arbor-tristis | reverse complement strand
CGACGCTCTTCCGATCTCTCACATCAAGGTACCGAAGCTCTGCACAACCAATGGCAATATAATCCAAACCCAGGGCAGTCAGAGACATGCAACATATCAAGCTAAGATTTTTTAGCTTCTTACATCCTTCTCCAATGGCACAAAGGCTCCTGCAAAAATATAAAAGAGATATATTATTGAGCTAGCAGGAACATACATCCATTTATTCTTGAGCATCATCCATGCTACTCCAACCCTAGCATGCAAGGGGTAGAGTTAAAAATAAATAAACAAAAAAGTAACACAGAGTACACTCTTTAATTCAGACAAAGATAAAAGTAATTCTCTATTAAAAATACATGCAACCTATCACATTCGAAATTCCATAAATACATTGATAACAGATAATAGATACTCGAGGCATGAACAAAATGAATAGGGACAATCCAAAAAGATACATTACAAGTGAAAATAAATTCAAATATGATACATTACAAGTGAAACTAACAAATCAAGTTGTGATCAGAGAAGGGGGGAAAATCCAGTTGTGATGTGTAATTGCACATGATAAGTATCCTGAATGCTACGTGATAGAGCATAAATTACTTACACGATAAAAGAGAAACGAATTGATAAAAAGCAAATTGCATCTATGCACAACAAATAAAAGAAAAACCTTGATTAAATTACATTAGCAATTCTAGAGAACGAACAGTGGAGGTTCAATTAATTTACATGCAGGGAGAGTGAGAACTGAGACAGATCATACCAAATTGCTTGTTGGCTGCGCTGAAATTATTTCTCATGTTTCTAAATTAAACCACATCAAATAGGAACTATGACTTAACTATAATCAAGACTTCTGTACTTCTTAGCAGAGTAAGGAGAACTATTGAAGATTTAGACCCATGGCAATAAAATTCCAAAAGGCAACAGGATTTCAATATATTTCTAAAGTAACAGTAAATAACTAACTTGTCTGTTAATTTTCCACAGCTGTCCAGACCCAAGAACTCCAAAAATGCACAGAACTTTCCAACAGCTAGCAAAGACTCATCCTCTATGTTTTGGCAGTGTAGCCTCAAATATTTAAGGAGAGGACATCCTTTGGCAATGGATAACAAGCCCTTGTTTTCAATGTACTTTGAATCTATTGACAAAGATTCGAGTGATCTACAATGAAGTCCAACAGCTTCTAATGAGTCATCAGTGAGACCTTGACACATGACAAGACTAAGTGATTTCAAAGTTTTCCCGCAGCCAAAGGCTAGCTGAGCTAATCCTTCATCAGTAAACCTTCTAAAACCCCGCAAATTTAGATCTTCTAGTCTAGTACAGTATTTCCCAATGGCAGCCAGACCTTCATCTCCAACATTAGAGCAGACCTTTAAATAAGAGGGTCAACAAATGCTCACTTAGGCCGTAGCAATTATACAAGTAGCATTCATAATTTAATCATAGATAAGTTTTGCACTCAATCAATAAATAAGAAGATTTTTTTCTTTCTTTTTTCTTTTTTTGGCACAATTCAAATTTTAACAGACACGCCTAAGGCTATCTTTGATATGCGGAGAAGATGGGTAAGCCATTAATTTTTTTTTTTTGAAGGGGGGTAGGGATGGGCACGGACTTTCTGAAAAACGTGATTTGACAAGAGCAAGTAGAAATCAATGATGAAAGATTTTGTATCGATCCCTTCATTACCTTCCCCACCAATCAACCAATAAAACCCTATCTCTCAACTAGCTATTCAATCCCCTTTTCCCATTTGATGCAAGTTGAACTGCTGTACATGCCAAAGCAAAGGTGCACGAAGAAAAGCAAGATTCATTATCTAAATTCAGATTCAACGTACATGTACTTCAATGATTCAAGCACATATTTTAATCCAAAACAGATTACAGCTTGAACAGAATGATAACTCAAATGTAGGAATATAAGTACAAGCAAAATAACCAATCACCTCTAAATCCAAAGTCTTCAGCATTTTACATTTCTCAGCAATAGACCTTAACCCCACATGTGTTACATTAGGGCACCAAACCAACCTCAAATTCTCGAGTTTGGTAAAGCCACGTCCAAGAATCGCCAACCCAGAATCTGATAGAGAACAATATCTCAGATTATCTTCTGGCCTTATACTACGATTTTGTCTGATTCGAGATAATACTCTCTGCACCATTGAGCAGAAAAGAAATACTTTAAACAGATGGTTTCACAAATAGAGCTAACAAGCCAATAAGAAAGAAAACAAATGCAGTTTTAGAATACTTAAACACGAACTTACCAAAACGGGGTAGGAATTTTAACTCTCTAATCTCGAAATAATAACCATAAATTAAAAATTAAAACTTTAAATTCCTTAATATGAAGAGTCTTTCACATTGTAAGACCAAAAAAATAAGCAATCTTATCCATCACATCCAAATTCGCAAATTGAATTTTCAAAAGCTTCCCCAAGATCATACACTTAAAAACCCTGATATGCCAATTAGCTTTCAGTGTTGAGGAGCGGGTCAATTTGGTAGGGATATTGCCAGAGAGGATTTCTAGTTTTGGTTAACGCAACTAGAAAAGCTTATCAATTTGGTACTGGGCATATACATTCCTTCATTCATAATATTCAACTAGCAACCTGATGAACTTTGCAATGGTTACACGACGCTCTTCCGATCTCTTCCATTTTCCCAAGCAACCCTAAGCTTTCCGTAATGACTATGTTATGCTCGTTCATGTTTACTTTATAAAAGCTTTGCTTAATGTTTTATTTATATTTCACGTTATAATGTTAAATAATTTTCTTTTGAAAGAATAAATGTAAACTACAGTGGGCAGACATAAATTGAGGTTGATTTGGGACTTCAAGGGGAAAGAAATCACACAATAAATGACTTGAAAGGATGACACTTTGAGAAGATATTCCGAAATACTTGTACCTTCACAGAAGGGTGAGCATGTGGCTTTAATAAACTGAAAAGATATTCTTTGTCCGGTTTCAAAAATGTCAACTGATTGGAGAAAATAAAACATATCGGGCTTTGGTCATAGTTTTTTAGAACATTTAAGTATGAAACAAACAGGCAAGCTTCTTATTCCAAGCAATTTACTAAAAATGTAAAAGTGTATGATGTAGGAGATAAAAGTGCTAGTGAACAGCTCCTTAACCTTTGATAATCAAGTCATCTGATCATTAAGATCACATTGCTTATTAGACTATATAATTATACACTGACAAAGGAGAAGTGACGGAAGATTAACCCCTAGCTACTGTACTGATTTTTATCTAACAGTTCATTTCCAAACACACAAATATTCACAAAATCCTTTATTTTAACAAAAACAGATATCTCCTATAAAAGGAATGCATTGTAAAATACTTCATTAGCTATTAGAATTCCACCAAGAATAAGAATGAGTCAAATGAGCCTCTAAAATGACATACTTTAAAATGAACCTTTGATTCAATGATATAAGGAAAGATCAGTCTTTTCTTATCTAAACAGCATATACTATCATGCAGTTCAATTCAATGAATAAAGGTCAATTAATTAATACATTTCAAAAATCATAAAAGACATAAATAAATAAATAAATAAATAAAGGAATCAAATAATATCTAACCAAAAATCCAATTCAATTCACAAATCCATATAAAACAAAACAAAAATTTAAATTCCTTACAGATTTGTGAGCGAGAGATGTAAAGGGAGAATCTTCAACTGTGACATCACGGACATTAACAAATCGGTCGGCCAAACCCTGGATGAGGCCATCAGTGCTCTCTGATAAGACGACATGGAGGGTCTCCCTGCACAACCTCACTAAATTGAGCCACCGCTTGCACACCAACGCAGCAGCTTCTCGGTCCCCGTTCGAATCCAGGTTCCGAAAAATTTCCATCATCAATTCGTCCTGCAGATAGAGGTTAATTCGATCAACTCCCCTCATTTTCATGAAACTTCACTCAATTTTAAGGAAATCCACACACAGATTTTCTTGCAGAAAGACTTGCTTGTATCGAGCTACGCTGTATCTGTGTCGAGTCGGTGTATATATACTACGTAGAATGCCACTGAGCGCCCTACGTGGTGCGGGCCTAAAAGGAGAGGGATGAAGGGAGATTTCTTTCAATTAAACGCGACGAAAATGGTTATTTCATACAAAGTCCACTCTGTTCCTGAATTCTTCCTTTTTCCCACGGTTTTTCTCAGGTTGGTGATATTTCTTTCCCCGAACAAAACAAGCATTAATGGCTATGTTATGAAAATGGAATAGTGTTAAGCAATATTTGTCACGTGAGATGTCAGTGTATCTATGATCGATAAATGTGAAGGTTGAGTAAATATGGAGCTAAGCCCTAATGTAACGAGTCGGAAAGGAATTAGATAGGGTTTACGGTCGTATTTGAAGTGAATTTGAAAGTTGAATGACTATTCGTAACGGATTGTTTCAATATTAAAAGTTCTAATGGTTGTCAATAAAAGATTCATGTGACAAAAGAGTTTAAAAACCAGACAACAGCCGAGCGGTAAGCTTCCATCTGAATATGCTCAATTGGATAACTTGTCTAGCCGTAAGCTTCCATATGAAGATGCTCGATTGGATAAATCTCTTTGCATACTTTCTAAAAAAGAGAGAAAATAGCTTGACAAAAAGGTCGGCATATGACCCGACAAAAACATAGGCAGCTTTTAAAACTACAAGAAGTTTTCTGGATTACGTGGTAATACCACCCCGACGTGTTTGGAAATGGTAAGTAGGCAAGATGAAGTGGCGGAGCCAGGAACAAATTTTAGTGGGGGTAAGTAATAAATTTTTAACTAGTAGGGTTCGATTTATTTTATTTTAACTTTCCTTCATAAAACAAAATATTATTGTAAAAGTAAAAGGCTAAAGCTACTTTTTTACATATAATGTACCATTATTAATTTCGCTGGATATATTTATCTTTATGTACACATATAACTTTATACATTAACTTTAAATAATAAATTTTGACAATAGCATTGATAACTTTCTAAGGTTTTTATGGTTTGAATTTCAATATAAAGCTAAATTTTAATTTATCTATTTAACTATTTAAATCCATATCTTATTTCAAATTATCATTTCAAAACCAATTAAAGGAAAAAATTAAAAATAACTGAATTTAAAAAAAAAAAAAAAGACTTCAATGGGGACCAGTGATTCCACAGGCCCCCAAGTGGCTCCGCCACTGCCAGGATTTAGGGTTTACAAGGGAGTTTAGTAATATACAATAGTTTCGTGACCCTTCGGGATCCCATGTCATATAGAGCTTAATAAAATGCAATTTCCCACCTCCACTTGCGACATAAATATTTCTTTTCTAGTGGTAAGCTTCCATCTGAATATGCTCAATTGGATAATTTGTTTAGCGGTAAGCTTCCATCTGAAGATGCTCAATTGGATAACCCTCTTTGCATACTTTCTAGAAAAGAGAGAAAATATATTGACAAAAAGGTCGGCATATGACCGGACAAAAATATAGGCGCTTTAAAACTACATCAAGTTATCTGGATTACGTGGTAATACCATCTCGACGTGTTTGGAAATGGTAAGTAGGCATGTCAAGATGAAGAAGGTGGCTTCATACCAGGAATTAGGGTTCACAAGGGAGTTTAGTAATATACAATAGTTTCGTGACACCTTGGGATCCCATGTCATATAGAGCTTAATAAAATCCAATCTCCCTTCTCCACTTACAACATAAATATTTCTTTTCTTCCCGCCCCCTCCCTCCAGGCCTCCATATAGGAATGACAATGGGGTAGGTTAGGGACAAGTATCCTTTTCCCCGTACCCGCCCAGTTAAGGAAACCCCCGCCCCTTACCCTATTGTATCTGGTACGGGGCGAGGAGGTTAGGGGCGAGTATCAGAAAAATACCAGTTACCAGCCCTATTAAGAAAAATCCAAAAAATTTTATTAAAAAAATAGAAACTACATAAAAAAAACATTTACACAAAATATTTGACAAAATGGTTGAGGGTATTGTTTTTTATCTTTGGTTACTTGGGTTCAAAACTTCACAGCCATACAGTTCAAAATTTTTTTTACCAAGCATTAAAAAAAAAAAGAAATAAATTTGGGTACTGGGTCGGGCGGGGTCGGGGAGGCCATTATCCATCCCCAACGGTTGTCGGGTATTACATACAGAATTGTCGTTCCTACCTTCATATTACTGCCTTCATCCTAGAGATATACTCGGTTTTTTTTTTCAACAGATATACTCACTTATTTTCATTTTCTTTTTTTTTTTTAACAAAAAGAGATATACTCACTTATTTTCGTTCCATAAAAATATAGATATTTATATCTCAAAAAGAATTTTAAAAAAAAATTCGAAGTTCATCTAGAAATGCACTAAGCCAATGAGATCTCGTCATCTCCACAGGAATTCACTCAATTTTTGTGAAATTTAGGGACTGTTCTTATCGGACGTCATTTTTCAATTCAGTCTTCGCTTTTTTTTTTTTTTTTAATAAATGTGTTCTAATTGTAATTTAGAAAATAGTAAATTTGTTTTCTTTATTTTTAGAGTCATAAGTTTTGACAATGAATGATCATTTTATTCACACAATTTTTTCTTCATTTTCAAGTATAAATTCTAAAAAATATGATAGTTGCCAAGACCCATATAATGTAATGATATTCAAGTTGATTTTCAATATTTAATCGACAGTTTAATTCTGCTCCCCTACAATCTCTTACAATATCCCCCCTCACAAAAAAAAAAAAAACACGCATGTGACAGTGAACTGGTTGAAAAAAATAAATAAAAATTAAACATAATGACAGTGAACTAGATTTTGGATTTTTAGAATGGAGGAAACCAAAAGCAGTTAAAAAAATAATAATAATAAAAATAAAAATCTAAAAGGGATCAGGCACTTGGTGTCAATTGTCATGTCCCTGTTTCCTTGTCCCCAACCTTGCACCTTCATCCTCGACCTTCCAATTTAGACTGAGGCCACAACCTTTGAATAATCAGAGCGGTTCATCTATATATATATATATATATATATATATAATTTCTTTTGACTAAAACTTTAGACTCCGTTCGTCAACCAATTGAATTGGATCTTATTATAATTGAAATTGAAAGTGAATATAACGACAAAAACAAATCATGTAAAGTTTAATTCAAAATATTTTCTTTATGCATACGTCTAATTTTTTTGTGTAAATATATCATTGTCACTTTTCCTTGTTCCCCTGTAACATGAATTTGAAATTTAATTTTACTTATAATAGAACTAGATTTAATCGATTGATTGCCAAACGGATATAAAGAAAAACCTGATAGATTACTAAACTTTGTAAACAGTAAGAATATCCTGTTTGCAAGCAGGTGTAAGCCTTGTGGTTTGGCTAGTCGACACAGCACAGCTTGTAGCAAAAGAAATTCACCAAATTAAGACCCTGGTTTAGACTTCAATCGAGTTATCAAGCTCATTACATTTTGGATTCTTCTTCACCTAAAAAATCACCGAGGCCAATGATGAGACGAAGAAAATGAAAGATTCAAATAGCTAGAAAACATCTAATCCCCCAAGCAAATCAGTAAAAATCACATAAGTCGTCGAATTTTTCATAACTACCACTTTATTTCAAATATATATATATATATATATATCTAGGATTCTATTTCACCAATTCTGGGAGTACGAATGTTTCGTACTGGAGCATAAGAGAAGAGGCGAGGAGCTCGGAGTTTGGTCCTCCGGGAAACCTTGTGCTCCTCCACGGTGAACTTTTGTAGTCTCGGACAGCTTGTAACCAAGCTCGCTACTCCTGCTTCTGTAATGCCCTGGCAATAGCTCAAGTTACAAGTTTCCAGAGATGAGCAATTCCGAGCTAAGTGAGCCAATCCAATGCCTGTAATGTGTTCACACCTTGATATCACTAAATCTTATAGCGAAGGATAGCCTTCACTGAGCGCAGCCATCCCCTCATCCCCTAGATTCTGTATATATGAAAGGAAAGAAACAGCAGATAAGAACAATGCAACTGCATAACTAGTAATACTAGTATACCGCTTTCCCGCGGTGGTTGCTAACCGTGAGATCTTGGTTTTTTTTTTAATACATAAAGTAAATATAAACACAATTTTTTTTACTGGAAAGCATATAAAATGATCATTATATAATTTGAGTTTAAATTAATATGCGCATATTGCGTACAATGGAAATTAGAAATCAATAAAATTACACTGATATTCTCATTACCTATAAAACCGTAATAACATTGTATCAAACGGTCATTTCAAAAGGGTGATATTTACACTTGATTCATAAAAAAAATGATGATATTTACACAATAGCATTAATAGAATGAAAACTACTCGTGTCAAATAAGAGTCTGAAGAATATGAATGGCGAGACCAAGAAATATGACTGGCGAGACCACTATTTCTTGCAAAGCTTCTCAACTTTAAACTAGACGCTCAAAACTAATGTCAAGAAAACATCGTTTCACCTTTTGTTGTACTATCACAAAAGATTTGCTTATAAACTAATATAGATCTCAATATCTGGTTAGCATATTTTACTGAGATGGGGATAACACAAACATTCACCTTCAAGATGGTATTTTACTCTTACATAAAATATAAAGATGCATATAAAGATAACACGATACTACAATCTCTATGGAATCTATTTCTATGTTCAAGCCAAAGGCAAGTATAATTTGACAATGTATTCCAATCACTAGGCAGAACATTTTCCAGAGAATGAATTTGAATTCCCATCTCCAATTAATTCACGATGAAAACAGGCTGAGAGTGTCAACATAGAAATGTTGAACTTGGAAGAGTTCAAAGCTTTTCCACCAAAAGAACCATCTTAGTTTGGGGGTTGTATCTTCACCAGGAGCCATCTTCCATTCCTTGCTTCAGAGCCTCCCGTCTCCTCCTACAAGACTAATCATATTTGATTGATTTATGATCGATTTATGTATGCATATCTATATATAAACACAAGAGAAAGCACAAAAGCAATTGAATATTACATGATATTTGTAAGAGAACCATATAGACAGTAGACTCCAGCTTTGTCGAAATCCTTCCATGCCTTCAATCCCACTTGCTAAAATTAATTGTCTAATAACACAAATAATACCATGACATTTTCAGTGATAGAATCTGATCTAACTTAAACTTAATTGAACTATGAGAGAGAACAATGGGCGAATAAATGACAGAATTTTACACTATCTTGTGTAGAGATTTCTCCAAGATGCAAATTCAACTAGAAATAGGAAAACACCTTGAAGTTTCCTTCCAACTATAGTACGTAGAGCCTACGCTAGCATAACATTGTGTACGTCAAATTCAAAACATATGTATCTCCTTGTCCATTATTCATCAAAACTCAAGCAACGTAAGGAGTGTAACACCATACAAATAAATAGATATGACCACAAGAAATTTGAATTGAACTTGAGACCTAAAATAGGGAGATGAAGAACAATAGTTCTCCCTAGATTGCCACTCAATTGCAACCCTAACAAGAATAGTCCCAATAAATCTTACATCTGAATTGTGTCTAAATTTCTTTCATCCACATAGGGATAACTAACAACTTATAAGAATAATGAATGAACAATATTTGTGAATATGTATTACTTCATCCTTCCCTGTCTCAAAGATAATGGGGAAAAGGAAAAGTTGAACCTGTAGAATTTATCAATTTTCAGAAACTATATGCCACTATTTGTATTAACAACCAGTTACAACCTTATTAAGTATAGTTGAACGGGCATACCTTTCCAGCATGTGACTTCTGATTCCAATTGACTAGCTCTTTCCTTCGATTGATCTAAAGGCATCAACAATCCTAGTTTCCTGTCACTTTCTTGAAGGTGTCGTCTTAGTTCTTTATCCTACATATAGAAGCCCATAACTAATATTCCCAAGACCAGAAATCCTAGAAATAGTTAAAGACATTAGTAGGCATAAAATCCTTTAGAGCTCACCCTTCTCTTAGCACAATGTCGATATAGCGCAAGCTCATCTTAACAAAATGGCTCAATATCATTAATTTGTAAGCCTATGCAATATAAACAAAGAGGAAAGTAACCATTCTCAATTCAAACTATCTGCCCCAAATCATTCTAAAGTAACAGAAATCAGAAAGAGGAAATTAAACATGTTACATAGAAACAGGTTCCTCAAAATCCCATCACACAAATCAATGCCTTCAAGTATGTGAGATGCTATTACAGGTAGAATGAGAGGAGATGGTGGGCCCATCTTCACATCATCTCCCACCAATATATAGTTTCCTCCATGTTCTGCTTCAAAACAACTAAAACAAAATAAAAAGATGAAACACTGTAATCAAACGGTAAAAACCTAAAATTTTACGTACAAGTTCCACGCATATGCACGAGAAAGGTTGGAAAAATCAAGCTAACCAGTAAAAACAACTGATTTACCATCCATGGTGTTCTTTCGTCACGTAACAACTTGTTCGATGAAATGCCTCTGAATCAAGCTAAAGAAAAGTTGAATCCCAACAGAAACTTTGTTTTGTTCGATGAAATGTCTCTGCTGCTCTTGGCTGCTCCGTGCTTGAATCGGGATGGGTTTCCAATTTTCATGACTCGCCAGAATGGGTTTCTTGAATCGGAACGAAGAAGAATGATGGAATAGGTCTCCAATTTTGGTGATTTCACCGGACGAAGAAAAACTGCCAACGAAAGCTCTCCAGGCTGCTCGCTGAGTGAGTATGCTCCAATTGGTGGATTTGGGGAGAGGAATGGAGGGATTTTCTGCAGGAACAATGGAAGGAATTAGATGCTGGAGGTGATATACCGAGACAGACGGACAGACTACGTAAGTCTTTTTTATGCCAGTAGGGGAGAAAACCTCCCTACAGTCGGTGTTCAATTCAGCGTGCATAAATCACTTCGTTGATGTGAAGTAATTACCCTAAATCGATAACAAGATAAAGAGTTATAAACGTTTCGTAAGATCTCAAAAAATAGAGATACGTCACCTCTAGACCTTCTGCATGAACAAAACTGAGTTGAGGGCAGTCTCTAGCACTAGCAATTATTTCATCATCCTCGACCCTGGTAATTACACAGCACAAATCATCAGATCTAAGAAACAAGTTAACAATAACAATGTGAAGATAGCAGCGGAAAAGCCTTTGAGAACTCAAGTGACATCAAAGAAAATTTTCAGAACCTGTGCTAAAAGCACTGATAACATCATAACAGGATCATGTTACAGGTCAGCAAGTAGAGAGATTTAGACAAAAATAAGACAACAAATATTAAGCCCAATTCTTTACATGAATCTGCTAGTGACAAGGATTTTAATGAGTTTATCTACAAAAGGATGAACCAGCAAAAAGGAATCCAAGAACAAAGGGGTGGGGGGTTGCCTACCCATCGCAATATCGGAGGACAAGTTCTTTAAGAAATTTACAGTTCTCACCAACTGAGATCATCACTCCATTCCCCACCTATCCATAAAGAAAAGAAAAATACAACCAATTACCAACAGCATTGAGGTTAGTGAAAATACTGATAAGCATGTGGCAGTGTAATTTAGTTACAGAGACAAGTAACAATTGTAATTGTTGAGAGAGCTTCCGGATTTTGAATAAAATCATTCAGTTAAACTTTAGAATGTGTACAAGATGCACTAGCAACATGAGAGAGAGAGAGAGAGAGCACCCAAAGACAATGCTCAATCTTGAGGTTCTTAAGGTTCCTGCACCCTTGTACTATGCACCCTTGTACTAAACCACACAAGGCTTCATCCAGATTACCAAAGCATTCAGACAAATGTAAAGAATGCAAGTTGTTGCAGCTAATCCCAAACTCACGCAGTACATTACTTTCTATTTGGAGAAACTCCCAGCGCATCAATTTTAGCTCAGAAAGGAGGCTACAAGTTTAGCCAAGTAATTCAAATCTCATAGGACAAAATGGGAAGGGGAGGTTTACTCCTACCCAGACAGATGCCAGCAAAAAATGAAAGTGAAAAGTAAGAGAGGGTCTAACAGCTCATGTGCAAGACTTTCCAATGGATAAAAATCCGCTGCTTTGTCTATTGTTTTAGTCACTAGCATCAAGGAACCCGAGCTCTGCACAACCAATTGCAATATAATCCAAACCCAGGCCAGTCAGAGACTTGCAACATGTCAAGCTAAGATTTTTTAGCTTCTTACATGCTTTTCCAATGGCACAAAGGCTCCGGCAAAAATATAAGAGACATATTATTGAGCTAGCAGGAACATTCATCCATTTTTTACGTGATAAAGCATGAACTAAAATTCCAAAACGAAACAGTAATCTAATATTTCTAAAGTAACAGTGAATGACTAACTAATATTTCTGAAGTAATAGTAAATAATCAACTTGTCTGTTAATTTTCCACAGCTCTCCAGACCCATGAACTCCAAAACTGCACAGAACCCCCAACAGCTAGCAAAGACTCATCCTCTATGTTTTGGCAACGTAGCCTCAAATATTTAAGGAGAGGACATCCTTCGGCAATGGATAACAAGCCCTTTTTTTTAATGTACTCTGAATCTATTGACAAAGATTCAAGTGATCTACAACAGACTCCAACAGCTTTTAACGACTCATCAGTAAGACCTTGACACATGGCAAGACTAAGTGATTTCAAAGTCTTCCCGCAGCTAAAGGCTAGTTGAGCCCATCTTCCAACTGTAAAATTTCTGATATCCTGCAAATTTAGAACTCCTAGTCTAGTACAGTATTTCCCAATGGCAGCCAGACCTTCGTCTCCAATATTAAAGCAGTCCTTTAAGAAAGAGGGTCAACAAAATCTCACTTAGGCATAGCAATTTCATAAGTAGCATTCAGAGTTTAATCGTAGATAAGTGTTGCACACAATCAATAAATAAGAAGTATTTTATTTTATTTTATTTTATTTATATATTATTATTATTTTGGGGGGCAAAATTCAGATTATAACAGACCACCTAAGGCTAGTTTTGATATGAGAGGAAGATGGATAAGACACCAAATTTTGAGGGAGGGAAGGAGGGGGGAGAGATGGGCATGGACTTCCTCAAAAACACGATTCGACATAAGCAAGTAGAAATCAAGGATGAAACATTTTGTATCAATCCCTTCATTACCTTCCCCCCATCAACCAATAAAACCCTATCTCTCAACTAGCTATACAACCTACATTTCTCATTTGATGCAACTTGGACTGCCATATATGCCAAAGCAAAGGTGCACGAAGAAAAGCCAGATTCATTATCTAAATTCAGATGCAATGTACATGTACTTAAATGATTCAAGTTAGGAGGCCAATATTTTAATCCAAAACAGATTTCAGCTTGAACAGAATGATAATTCAGATGCTGGAGATAAGTACAAGCAAAATAACCAATCACCTCTAAATCCAGAATCTTCAGCATTTTACATTTCTCAGCAACAGCCATTAACCCCACATGTGTTACATTAGGGCACCAAACCAACCTCAAACTCTCAAGTTTGGTAAAGCCATCTCCTAGAACGGCCAACCCAGAATCTGATAGCCAACACCTTCTCAGAATAAGTTCTGGGTAGACTGGGCCCATACTTGGATTTTGGTGATTAAATGTACTATTCTCTGCACCATTGAGCAGAAAAGAAATACTTAAACAGATTGTTTCACAAATAGAGCTAACAAGCCAATAAGAATGAAACTAAATGCAATTTTAGTAGAGTTAAACACGAACTTACCAAAACGGAGTAGGAGTTTAACTATTTAATCTCAAAATAATAACCATGAATTAAAAATAAAAATTTTAAAATTTTTAATATGCGAGAGTTTAACTCGTTGTAAGACCAATAAATAAGCAATCTTATCCATCACATCCAAAGCCACAAATTGAGTTTTCAAAAGCTTCCCCAAGATCGTACACTTAAAAAAACCCTGATATGCCAATCAGCTTTTGTGTTGAGAAGCGGGTCGGAGAGGTATATTACCAGAGAGGTTTTCATGTTTTGGTTAGCACAACTAAAAGCTTATCAATTTGATAGGGAGGCGTATACATTCCAACATTCATAATATACAAGTAGCTATCTGATGAACTTTGCAACGGTCCTGAAGAATTACGTACTTTCATTTTCGAAAGCAACACTAAGCTTCCCTAGATGACTATGCTATGCTTGTTCACATTTGCTCTATAAATGCGTTGTTTAATGTTTTATTTATAGTTCATGTATAATGTTAGATAATCTCCTGTTAATAGAATAGATGTAAACTACTATGGGCGGACATAAATAGAAGTTGATTTGGGACTTCAAGGGGAAAAAGATCACACAATAAATTACCTGAAAGGATGACTCTTTGAGAAGATATTGGAAATACTTGTTACCTTCTCAGAAGGTGTGAGCGCGGCGTCAATAAACTGAAAAAATGTTCTTTTTCAGGTTTCAAAAACGTCAACCGGTTGGAGAAAACAAAAAATATTTGCCTTTTGATTCCCTCGTAGTTTTTTAGAACATTTAAGTACGCGAGCAAACAGGCAAGGTTCTTATTCCACGCAATTTACTAAAAATGTCATAGTACATGACGTAGGAGATAAAAATGCTAGTTAACAGCTTATTAACTTTTAATAATCAAGTCTTACCGATCATTAGATCAAGTTGTTTATTAGACTGCATAATTATACACTGACAAAGGACAAGTAACCAAAGATTAACCCCTAGAAACAGCACTGATCTATGCCTAACAGTTCATCTACAAACACACAAATTTTCATAGAATCCATTATTTTTAACAAAAACAGATATCTCCTATAAAAGCTAAGCATTGTAAAATACTTCATTAGCTATTAGAATCCCACCAAGAATAAGAATACGAGTCAAATAAGAATCTAAAATGACATACTTCAAAAGTGAAAGTTTGATTCAATGATATAGGAGAGATCACTATTTTCTTATCTAAACAGCATATGCTATCATGCAGTTCAATTCAATGAATAAAAGTCAATCAATTAATACATTTTAAAAAATCATGAAAAAAGATCAAGAAATCAAATAATATTTAAGCAGAACTCCAAATCAGTTAACAAATCTATATATAAAACAAAAGAAGACAGAAGTTAAATTCTTTACGGATATGCAAGCGAGAGAAGTAAAGGGAGAATCTTCAATGGTAACATCACGGTCGTTAACAAATTGGTCAGCCAAACGCTGAATGAAGCCATTGGTGCTCTCTGATAAGCCGATGAGAAGGGTCTCCAGTGTCACACACCTTCGTTTCCAACGATATGTAGCGCGCGGCCTTAGCGTCGTCCCCCATTTGACCCTTGTAAACAACGCTAAGTCAGCCTTTCACTCACTCGACTGGTGCTAGCACACCGTACTTGGCAACCGATTCACACATTCGGCAAGAATGCACCCGACGTTAGTTAGAAACGCTAACCATTCTATATACACTTATAGAACGAAGTTACAACGGTTGGTGGACTCTACACTTAAGGCCCCAAGGCTCTCTCTACCCAAATGAGGCCCTCACCTCTAGCCTATTTATAGGATCCCACCTTCTCAATAGACGGTTGAGATCGTTTCGATCCAACTGCTTGGATCGTCCCTCTGGAACTCTCTACAACTATCTACAATTATTTACATTTATCCACACATGGCTGGAACGTTCTAGACCCGACTAGAACAACCCGGTCCGGCCCACCGGCTTCCACACCATCCCAGAATGTTCAACCACGTTCTAGGCCGTTCTGCCACGTTCCAGAACGTTTCGCAGCATTCTGGCCTTCTATCCTCCCAGAACGTCCCCCAACGTTCTGGTATTCTCAGGTCCCTTCCGGTACCTTTCAGTCAATCCCGGAACCTTCTAGAATGCTGACCAGCCTACACGTCTCCCGCACCATTCTAGAGGCTTCCCGCAACGCTTAACCCCGGATCTTTTCAAAATGCACTCCGTGCAGCACGTCCTTCAACCTTCTGGATCCTTCCGTGTCCTTCCGGGTCTGCCGTCCTTGATGTTGTCCCTCATGGCCCTCCCTGAACATCCCCTGCCGTGCGGCACCGGTGCACCGGGTCTTCGCTCGGCCATGCCTGCGTGCCTTCCTCCATGCCGTCCCGCACCCCGTGTGTGCCTCGGTCATGTCCACGTGCTGCCGTTTTGCTGGCCGTCCCTCTCTAGAATACGCGCACGTCCCCTCTCGTGCGCGTCTTCTACGTCGACGCCCTCTTCGACCTTGCCCGTGTCCTCCCCTCTCAGCCCTCTCGTGCACCCCTCGTGTGCCACGGCCTCCCCGACAAGCAGCCTCGCTCGACGTGTCACATGCGGGATGTGACACAAGGCACAACCTCACTAAATTGAGCGACCACTTACACACCAATAGTGCCGCCTCTCGGTCCCCGTTCGAGTCTAGGTTCCGAAAAATTTCCATCATCACTTCATCCGGCATATAGGCATTAATCCGATCAACTCCCCTTGTTTTCATTATATTTCACTCAGTTTTTAGGAAATCTACGCAGATATTTTCTTGCAGGAAATCCACACACAGATTTTCTTGCAGGAAGACTTGCTTGTATCTGTGTCCAGTCGGTGTATTTATATTATGTAGAATCCTACTGAGCGTGCTACGTGGAGCGTGCCTGATGAAGGAGGGATAGAACGAGATTTCTTTCAATTAAACGAAAAAAAGGGGACTATTTCAATAGCCAGACCACTATTTCAAATGCGAAGTCCAACCGTTTCTTGAATTCATTCTTTTTTCCATGGTTCCTTCTCAGGTTGATGTCACGCAATAGCCAAGACGTTCTTATCATGTCGAATGGGCAGATATCTATGATCGATAAATGTAAAGGTTGAGAGAGTAAAATGTGGAGCTAAGCCCTTGTGCAATGAGTGAAAAAGGGCTTAGGAAGGAAGTTTTCGATGGTGTTTGAGGTGAATTTGATGGTTGAATCTCAACCAACCATTTTGAGATCAAACGTTGTGATAATATTCAAAAGATGATTCATCCGACAAAAGAGTTTTAAGGTCAAAGAACAACCGGGCAGTAAGCTTCCTTTTGATGGTTGTCTAAAAATAATTTATCTGACAAAGGAGTTTAAAGTCAGAGAATAGTCGAGCAGTAAGCTTTTCCTTGAAGATACTTGATTGAATAACACTCTTTGTACACTTCCTAAAAATGGAAAAGAAAATACCATGAAAAAAAGGTTGGCATGTAACTCGACGAGAGCTTAGGCAGCTCTGAAACTACATCGAGTTGTCTGGACAGCGCGATTATATTGTTCCCCACATGTTTGGAAATGGTAAGAAGCAAGCATGCCCAGATGAAGAAGTTGGTTTCATATTTGGGTATAAGGGTTGACAAGGGAGTTTATAATCACTATGTCTGGAAACAAATTAAAAATCAATTCTATTTATCAACCAATATAAATTTCAAATTTTAGACACATGGTAACACCATATTTAACCATTTATTTAATGTCATGTAAACTTTCATATCATTTTAATCATTAAGAGGACACGGCACAATTAAACGTCGACATTTATACAAAATTTGAATTTTAAATCCATTTATAAATCCAACTTTTTATTATTGGTTACCATATAAATATATATATATAGTAGTTTCATTGCACCTTCGGAGATGTTATCTCATCCCGTGTGTGATTGCGCTTAAAATATAAAAGGTAATTTACGTCCTGCGCTTACAACTTAAATACTTAATATTTCCCTTGTTTTTTTCATATTAATCCTTTTGTCCTGGAGATATACTGACTTATTTTCACTCCATTCGATGAAAATATAGACATTTTTATTTTCTCACAAATTAAAGAATTCAAAATGCATCCAGATATATGCGCCAATACAACGAGATCCCTTCATTTCCACAATAATCCACTTAATTTTTGGGAAATTTAGGGATTATTCTTATCATACTTCAGTTTTTAATTCATTTTCCTTTTTTTTTCTTTTTGGAATTGTAATTTAGAAAATAATTATCTATTTTCTTTGTAATTAAAACTAAATTTTAACTTCACATCATGTGAAAGTATATAGAAGTAAAGTGTGAATATAATGACAAAAAAAATCATGTGAAATTTAATTTGAAATATTTTCTTTATGCACTCATCTTATATTTCTATACACTTGGTTTCACTTTTCTATACTCCTATAGAACTTGAATTAGAAATTTAGGGATTGTTTGGTAAATTTTATTTTTGTAATTTATAAATTCACCTATCATTGATTTGATAACTATTCAACAATCACCACACATTTCAAATTTCAATTAAATCTCCACCATTTATTTTCACTCATTATAAATTCTCTTTATAAATTGATTTTATAAATCTAACCAAACGGGTCGTTAATTTTAATTATAATAGAAATAGAATTAATTGGTTTCCAAAAGGATTTAAAGGTAGATGATGAAAATGCAAATGAATGCAAAGGTTGGTAACTTTGCTGCAAATTACCCATTTATTTAATGTATAAATAAAAGAGAGTTGACGATATAAGACAAAATACATATGGATACAGCGCTACGCTGCTCTGTTTGTGGAGGCTGACATCAACACATGATGAGGGGTAGAAAATTTGGTGTGAAGAAGTCTATTATATACATAGAAAAATTCTCTATATTTTTTCTCCCCATCATAGTCTAGGCATCAACTTCACAATCTCATCATTATCAACTCATTTAAGAGAGCTTAATATAAAGAAATATCCTTGACAGCAGTTTGAATCGTATCGTTGTAGACTTTAGTACACTCAGTATTGATGAAAACAACCACATTGAGGAGAATACTTACAATGAGGCTTTGAGAAACTCATGAGACAAGCATTTACACCTTCTTCATTTTAGTTGTGGAAAAATTTTCGCTTTCTGTAATTTGGTACTGGGCATCTTTCTTTGTAGGTTTTTTAGTGTTTGGTACAAGGAGATTTCCCTCAAAGGTCTGCTTTTCACAAATATATATATATATATATATATATAGCTCGTTGAATATTTTTAGAACCAAAATTAGCATTAAGTACACAGCTCAAGTTTACTAAACAATTATTTGTTCATATAAATATTGAAAGCGCTATCATAGGATTGTCATATTCGCAGTGACCTTTGACATGATTATACTTTGTCAATGGTGAAATGAACTGCCATGCCGATTCGGTAACAACCACAATGAAATGAGTAAAATGGAACATGCAACTACGAATTTAGAGTAATTTTCACTCGCCTACTGTCGACAGGGTTACACCGCTCACTTTTGACATGTCACACGCATAACTGTCACACGTGGCGGCCGTGTGTGTCCGATCTTCAATTCATGTCACTGTCACATCAGAAATGGGCAGTATGACCCCGCCCATAGTGTGCAGGTGAACAAAATTATACGAATTTATGATCATAAACTAACTAATGAAAATGGTACAAATTGAGCATTACTTTTGTTTATACCTAATTGCGAGGTCGCGGACAACGACCTCTAGGTCAAAGAGCTGACAGACAGTGTCAGGAGATGGCGAATCATCAGCGTGGGTCTACAACCAATCACCTCATGATGTTGATGAGCTCAAGATCTCCATGTCTCATCTTGTGACCTCAAATATCATGAGCCCAGTGAACGACCTGCCATATTTTTATATACGTCCCAGAAAGTCAGCTCATGAGGTCACATGTCTGAGGTTACCAAGGTCGCCACACAGCTTGACAAATGTGCTGAGCTGTAATGCAACTTCAAGCCAGCTTGCATACCTTATCATTTAAGGCTGACGTGAGAACTGTATTTATTATAAAGTTGGTATTTGTCTTTCCCATACAACGACTAACTTGTAATTAGTGAAAAAGTCTGGCATCTACTCCACCTAGATGTACTTGCAAGGCCCCTCATTGACTAAGCAGTTAAAACTTGTAATTATTACATACCAATTCTTATATTATAAATAAGGGAAGATCTAACAGAATAAGGGATCTCTCCTCACTTTGACAACAATTTTTGTTTTCTACATATTAAATTCTCTCATTTATTCTCTCTGAAAACTCAGCAACCTCACTATAAATTCTACATTTATTGCTCAAATCGATTCAAATACGAGTTTTCCACGTAAACAAATTCGTTTGTTGAGTCAAGACAAGTTTTGGCATCAACAACTTCCAACAAATGAAACTCTCATGGAACATAAACTGTAAAATTAATCAAGTCATCAAGCTCACAATTCCTGATGGCAGATTGCAGCGGGTAAAGTGATAAGTCAGTTGAGTGCTTGTGAAATTTTATTTTAGGAGTCTGTTAATTGCATTGTCAGTGGTGATTCAATTGAGTGCTTGCGAAATTTTATTTTATTCCCTCCGTCCCACAAAGATAGGTGAGTTGTTAATTTCACACAAATTCAGAAATTGTTGTTACTACAGTTGAGATTATTAATTTTACATGTATTTTTTATTTACACCCCCCTGTATCATTAATATTAAACTAGAATTCTCACTCGTGCTTTACACGGGACCTAAAAGTAATAATAACAATAGTAATTTTAGAGAGAGATATTTATCTGACATGAAAAAGTGACATGTTTAGCTGTCAGCTATTTATTTGATGACCGTGTGCCTTCAAATTCACCACGTACATATAAACAACCAATTCGCATTCGCCAACTAACAAATATCAGTTATTTATATCAGATAAACATGTCTACTTAAAATTACTCTAATAACAAATGTCAATAAACTTTTTTACAAAAATTTAATAAATTATTAATACATCCAGTTAAGTCATATGTTAGCATTATGATATATAAGTTTTTATAACTATTCTATCATATTTAAATTTATTTATTTGTTGATAACACTTTTTACATCGTTCAATTTCTTTTTTTTCATACAGTGCGTATAAGGAGTGGGAGGGGAACTAATAACAGTTATTCATGTCAAATAAATATTTCTCCCTATAATTACTCTAATAATAAATGTCAATAAATTTTTATACAAAAATTTAATATAAATTATTAATACAGTCAGTTGAGTCATATTAATATTATGAAACATAAGTTTTTATTATCATTCCATTATATTTGAATTTATTTGTCAGTAACATTTTTGTACCAGTTAATTCTTTTTTTATGCAGTGGGTTTAGGGGAGGGGAGCGGCGGTGTGTTTCAATCTAGGACCTTCTGTCTAGAATATGAGAAACATAACTGTCATAGCACTTATTTGAATTACAGCACCAGTTAATTATACATATACAAATAAAAATTAATTGAGGTGATTCAATAAAAATAAAATATTTAATAAAAATTATTAAACAACTATTACAGTGCAATCATATCAATATTCGGTCTATCTCTCAAATAAACAATCCAACTCTAAATATGATAAGACTTAATTTATCAAAAAGTTCCAACTTAATTATAGAATCGACAAATTAGAGTACTATATTTTTAAAAAAATCAATTGATTATTGCACTACAATAACCATATAAAAATTTCTTAAAAAATTATTAAAAATTGAAATTTATAATTAATGTTACATATTTTTAGAAATTTATCCGTTTAGAGGCGTGCTATGCCTGGGTTTTCGAATCATAAAAATTACTATCTGTTTTTTTTTTTTTTGAAATAGAACTATTAATTAATTTCGTATTCGATTTTATAAGTGACAGATCCCTAATTCAAAATATTTGGCTAAAGAAACTACCGTGAATTGAGGATCGAATATGAGCTAATAAAGGAAAAAGTGAATATTATTTAAAAAATTAGTATAACAATCTCAAGAAAAAAAGATAAAAATAAAAATTCAAAAAAAGAATTAAATGATATCACTAAAAATCTTATAGAGCTAGAAACCTTATAGAACCAGAAATCCTAGAGAGCCAGAAAAAGAGCTAGAAAAGCCACCATTCTCTTATTATTATATATATATTGTATTGGTAGTTAGTGTAGATTAATTAGAGACAAAATATGGAAACAAAAAATTAAATGCATGAAGCATGCTCTATTTAATAAGTGGCTTATCTTTATAAGCCAGAGGAAAATGAAATACTAAACTATCTTTATGGGACAGAGGGAGTATTTTATAAGCGGGTTAATTGCATAGTCGATGGCTCAACTTTTCAGTTAATTGCATAGTCGATGGTTCAAGTTTTGAAATAGAAAATTTACTCTCTCTCCTCTCTCTCTCTCTCTCTAAATTTAAGAATGAGTGGTATAGATTTATTTAGTAAATACAGGTACAATGAAATAAATGAAAAAACAAACGAATTGAGAGACTAGTTTGCACTTTGCGGTCTTCCACATTCCTCGATCTCTCATTTCATGAGATGGCAAGGTATCATTGCAAAACTTACCACACTTGCAACCATGAATGCTTATTGCATGAGAACCAAAATCACAAATTCCGTCCTCAGCTTAACCGTTCAAATGATTTTAGTTAGCCAAAGATTTTTGAGGAAAGACAAATATATGAACTATGAAATGTTAATGATTTCAAATGATTCCCAAATGTTTCTTCTCACTGTACTTTCCATATCCTCAGTTCCATCAAGCAGCATTTTACTATTTTCAAGTCGCAATGAACCTTCTTTCTTATAAAATTTGGAGGGATTTTACAAGTCGAGATACAATAACCCATATATTTTTCAAACTCTACCACGTAAAGAAAAAGAAAGTTTTAGCTCATAACGGAAGCAAATAATCCTGCTCTAGCAAGTGATTGAAGCACCTCAACTCTTCTTGCCAGTATTTCTCCTCACCAAGATTGTAGATGTTCAGAGTGAGAAAGAATTTGCAGGGTTGGTCAATATCAGATCTCATGGTATTTTGCATTCTTGTACAATGTGGATGATCAGAAGAATTTCTCGTCGTCATCATTTGTGTATTCAGCAGAAAGTATGCCCATTAACTGTAGTGTTAATCCTCAATTACCATAAATGGAAGTCCCCTAGCAAAAGAATTGGGGTGAATTAGCAGCAGATTTGATCTAACCAACTAATATCAGATGAATTGAGTATCATATGCAAATTACACACAAATGAAACTATATGATGAACAAAGCAAGAGCTTCAATAATTGAAATATCTACTCTCAAAATATATAAAATTTGCCTAGCAAGGCGTCAAATAAATCTTTCAGTATTTATCAATATCCAAACTTACTATTTTTTCACTAAAAATCTGGCTGAGCAGTGAATTTTTATCTAAAACTGATATTGATCTAGAACAGATAAGAAGCCCGGCATCCGTTCCCACCTGCCACGTGGACCAACTAGATGCCCCTTACTTATGCTGGCAGCTAAACTTTCCCCACTTTATTGTTGTCGGGCGCACTGTTGGAGCCCAGCAGTGTGTCTAGATCATTTCTCTTATCTCAACAGGATAATCTGCTCAGCAGTTTTTTATTGAAAAAATAAGTAGGTTTCCATGTGCACATATACACTTGCACCTCTAGACTTGCCAATGAATGGGTGCCAACTAGACGGAAGATCCTCTAATATAGATAAATAGCATATTCAAAGATTCCCTGAAAACATTAACTTCTAAGAATATCGTAACATTGCCTCTCATTTCATGATACCAATAGATGATTAGAAGTTGTAAAGAGCTAGGAGGCTAATACCAACCCAAAGGTACCCCCCCCCCACGCCCATTTTCCCAAAAAAAAAAAAAAAAAAAGGGAGAGAAAACTAAGGACCCCTTCTAGCCTGAACGTAAGTCTAGTGCCAGTCCACACTTCTGTTGGAGCTTGAATATGCTCGCACGCAGAAAATTTCTACTTCAAAAAATTGGAAATACTCCTAAAATGAATTTGACTCACAGAACACCTTTTGGATCAAGGGTTTTTCCTACTACTTTTACCATTCGTATATAAAGGAAAAATGATCATATATTTCTTACAGTTTTCTTTTATTAGTAATATAAACTTGGTGGTGAGATATGATAACAAAAACCTTTTTCATTAGCTTACCAGCCTCCATGTCTGGAGAAATAGTCATTATCCAGTGAAACAGCAAGTGCTACTGTTATGGCTCTCTCTGCCAGCGTCAATGGACGTGCTACATTCAATTCTGCGACCTACAAATAGCAAGGCATTGCTTAAAACATGATCATAGTCAGTAGTAAATAAAAAGAATTAGTGCCATTCATATAATCATTTACCCGGCTAATAGGACCAACACCAGAATCAGCACTCCCAAACCGAATCACATATTGTCCAGCATCAGTGAAAATCTGCGCCACATAAAGACAAACTTTTAGCCTTCGTCCCTTTTTTCTAGTTCAGAAACTCTTGATACTTCTAGCAATCCCTTCAGAAATTATAGTGTTCACAGTATGTAAACCCTGTCATTCTCAAGCAAAATTGTCTAATAAACGAGGATCAAAAAGTTGCAAGAATTTGTGGTTGCATCAAGATTCGTACAACCACAGTGAGCCTCTGATCAATATCACTGACATGATATGAAATAAAAATAGAAGAACCAACCTCAAAACCAAAACCCCTCCAGTCACGATCTATTTCTGCCAACACATTTCCATCAATGTCCTTCAAAGTAAATGTCCAGTTCCAGAAGCCAGGATTCTCGACCACTGCAAATTGCTTATTCCTAAACACAGAAAGAAACACTTAAGCTGCTTATTTCTGTGAGAAACATAAACTAATAGATTACAGCAAAACATGTTATAGACATGAATGTCAAAATAACCAGAGGACAATTCTAGATATCTCATTCTCTGATGTTTTAAAACAGCATCATAATGAGAGTCCATTTGCTGACCAAGGATAATGGTAAAAGGGTAGAAATTACACATAATATTTACGAAAGAAACACCAACCCACCCCGCCCCCCACCAAAAAAGAAAAAAAATTCTTCCTACTTTCTTCAAGATGTCATATAAAAGAAAAAGACCTCTCACTGGAGATAGATCAGATAGAATAGGAAGCTATGATCAGAAACAGATTTGCAAATAGGAATACTGAATATGACCTCAAATTTTATTGGGGACGCTAAACAGTGCTTGGTTTTCATGCATTCTAAGGCCACTTTGCAACTCCTGTGGAATTATGGGAAAACTTTTTCTCGACTTTAGAGAGTACTTCTGAAACTTAAATTGGAAAGGCAAAGAATGGAAACAAATGTTTGCAGCAAATCTTACTATATCTCAGGATGATATTTGATGAATGTGTGGGGTCGAATTAAAGTGTCAACAGAAGAATCCAATTTATTTTCCTTGCCAGATATCTATGACTCAAGCAGCTATGGCACAAAATATACAGATATTATAATCAAAACAAAATTCTTAAAGATGCAGCAGAATTGCTTCATAAAATATATTACCCCAAGTACAAATCGTAAATTCTCCTCCAGAGATGCCATCTTCGATGAACTACACCAATATCCTAATAGGAAAAAAAATAAAAAATAAATAAACCCATGAGAAAAGCTTAGCATTAACAATAGGGTGCACCTTAACTATGTTCCCACTACAGCTATCTAATATCGTCGTACTTTTCCATTTATCTCAGCATAAATTGAGCTAGTGATCCACCAGAAGGGCCTCCGAACCTAATACAGACAGAAGCAAACAGATTAAAAACAGTAACGATAAACACCTAAAGAGTAGATTGATATAAAGAACGTCAAAATACTCACCTTAAATAGCTCATTACCTAAACCATCTGTTATATAGGCAACAAAAGGACGTCTTAGACGAAGCAACTGCAATTAAGCATCATGGTCCACCTTATTCAGCAAAGAATAATCTAGATAAAAAGATAAAACCAATTACAGGAGAGTGCCACATCTCCTGATAAGAACTATTAATCTAGTTCATTCAGAGAAGGGGGGAAATATAAAATAAGACTCAGAATGAACCAAAGTTTAATACTTCAGATCCAGCATGTCATTTATTATATTTAAGGCCATTCAAGTCTTTGGTTTACCTAGAAAACATTCCTAGAATCTATTCAAGATCATGAATGAGGCAATGCATGAAACTAAAAACCCCTTACAGAAAAATACCTCTAAATAAGGAAATAGAGGACAAAGAAAGCACAATAAAGAGGTCCAAGAAGCTTAGTTTCGCTTACCTGTCTCGCGATAACATTGCTCTGTTCTCGAATGTAACCTACAGGCTAGAAAGAGTTTCAAATTAAAGGACACTGCTCATGTCGTATAGAGTGCCCTTAAATAACTAATGGCTGAATTCTGTGAAAATCATAATAAGTAAGAAAACTACATACAGATTGTGGATAGCAGACATCTACTACTGCGTATCTGTTTTCCTGCAATTCCAAGAGACTAGATTACTTGCCTTAAAACAGTTAACGACAGAGCAATTAGCAAAATAATATATAGAAGTCCAATCAGTTTAAACCAAACATTTCATAATACCCACAAGTTCCTTCAACTATTACCCAATTTCAACCACGAGTTCACCAGCTAAATTCTTAGACTAAGAATTTAATGGGAGCCATCTATCTTTAATTTTATATGCTATGCTAAAAGAGGAGTAATGAACAATATGTCCTTTTACTTAACAGCAACAAGTAATTGCGTAGTGACAACCACATACCCACCAGAACCACAGAGATAGGTACAAGTCCTCAGTCAATAATTTGAATCAATAGCTAGGTGAACCCCATCAACCCATCTAGTTTTTACATCAAGGAGAGATGACTGTATGATAACAAGATCTTAACAAGATCTTGTATGTGATTTTGGTGCCATGATTCAACAGGAAAGTTGACCCCAAGAGTGAGAAGTATGTGATTACCCAGCAGACAACCGGTCAAACAAGAGACAAGAAATATGATCCCAAAATATTTTATCCACGTAACTACATGAGCATTAGATAATGATCCTGAATAACAGGTGTTAAATCACCACAGAGGGCCCAAAGCGACCAGGAAACCTCATATCTAGAATCCAGGGAATGTAGCTAAATCCAACTTGGAAGAGTGCAAATAACAGAAGAAGAAAAGAGCAGAAAGAAAGCAAAAAGAGTAGAGATGGAGAAGCAAAAGCAAAAGATGGAAAGAAATTTTTTTTTTTTTTTTCCAAAAAAAAGATATCAGGAAAGAGAAACTTTGAACCGAAATAGGGGAAAAAGAAAAGAATGTATACAACTCTCATTGTGAATTTTGTTACAACTTTGTTTGTTGGCAATTCCAATAAAGACGATTAATGAGTATTAGTAGGTCAAAAGCATTGGATTCACGCTCACCCAATTGCTGCAAGTATATGGAATACATGATTTAGAGTGCACATGCTCTTAAATGAGTTAATTCCATCTTGAACAAAAGCAAGATTTCTATATTCACCTTTACTTACCATCCTCTACACTCAGCTAACCTCAATATTTAACATTTTCGAAACTTAAAGAAGTTAACTGTGATGCTTAATGTTTTTTGTTTAGTAGATAGAACAAGAAACCTTGACAAGGATAATGCTTGCCCAGTAACAGGACTAGTTAATTTACAACACCAGACCTCAAATTGCCATCATAAACTTTACAAACACTAACTGTTGTAACAGACACAATCTTTATTTTCTCAGACCCCACACCACACCCCTACCACAGAAAAAATAATAATA
This sequence comes from Nyctanthes arbor-tristis, assembly GCA_963692815.1. Taxonomy (NCBI): domain Eukaryota; kingdom Viridiplantae; phylum Streptophyta; class Magnoliopsida; order Lamiales; family Oleaceae; genus Nyctanthes; species Nyctanthes arbor-tristis. The sequence goes on along the minus strand of CAVNYN010285582.1, from coordinate 31,878 downwards.
AATAAATAATATGGAATCTTGTTGAGTATGTTAAATTAGAAGATCTTCAGGAGAGCTAGGCATGACTTCATTGATAATACGAATATATGATAATTAGCTAATATAACTGCATGCAAATTACACTTACTGTGGTGGACTATCATTTGGATCCAAACAAACCATCATCGTCAATTAAACAAGCTCTCTGAATAAAACACTAATATGGTTTCTGAAGCACTTCTTCATTAATGTCTCACAAGATAAATTAAATTTATGACCAGAAGTATCAGTAGAAATAATGATGCAGAGTTTAAAAAGATGAGCAGACAATGGAAATTTCCAGAAAATAATTGAATGGATAGAGCTAGAATTTTAAATAAAAAATTACCTGCTCAAAACCGAGAACAAGATTTGCCCATTCTATATCCCTAGTAATCAGCAAATTGGCTCTTGCAAGAAGAGGCGCAACCTTAGTCTGAGAAAATTAACAAAAGCAAATAGAATGATCAGCTTTTCATGGTCAAAAGAAGCTTTTGTTTTCAAATTCAATCACAACTGACAATTCTTAAAGTTAAATTAAATCACTTTAAGAAACTAAAAATACAAGGAAAAGGAAATTGCTAGTGGGTTTGACACAAACTATGACTAATTAAATGTCGCATTTTAACAACTCCACAAAAGCAAGATCATAGAGCACAGAGGTCAAAAAGATCTCAAGATACAAGTGAAAGAAGAAGCTTATAGACACGTACCTCTAGGGACATAATCAATTTTCTTTGATTTCTTTGAACATTGTAGCCTTGATTAGTCTAATTTCATTCGTATGGTATCACAATTCTAGTCTCTAAAATAAAACATGTCTGTGTGGTAAGTCATAAATTACCGACGTGTTTATAAGAGGATCTCTAATGCTAATGTCAAGGAAGGATGTGAAGCTTACATATCAAGGAATAAAATGAGGTGGCAAGAAAGATTCCTTTACACTGTGAAGTAGGATGTTAGGAGTAGGCAGTGGTTTTTGAGGTGCCAAAACATTATTTTATTTTATATTTTTGTTCAATTATCACCTCTTTTTTTCTCCTTTCCTCCTCTTTCCTCTCTCTTTTCAATTATTTTCTCCCCCTTCTTTCATATTCTCTATCTTCCGCCTAGGATGTACAACAACAGTGCCGCATAGGAGACGCTATAAAGGACAAGCATCAACAGTGTAGAAAGCAATTAATAGTAATTGCCATTTCTTTCAGCGTATGTTATCGGGTATCGTCACTTTTTCCTGTTCATCCATAGTCAATTATACATTCTAAATGTAAAAGAGCCACATAAAAGTAGAATTAAACCATAGTGTCAAATTGATTAAGAAAAAAATTTAGACTCTCACTCCTAGTATCATCAGTCATCACTACCACGTAAAAAGAACACTGATGAACTCTGACTTACGGGGACTTGCCATAAGCACCAAAAAGAGAGAAAGTATTTAAAAGTTATAACATTATTTCAATAACTATGTTTCGTGTTGTTGTCATTGCAAATAAAAATGGAGGATGTATGTGTTTAACCAATCTGGATGCAGCAGTTAGGAGGTGAGAGTAACTTGCCAAATTTTTGCAGTAGCTGACCAAATCTAAAAATAACTATTAGAGGTGTATCCAGCCAAGAAAGCTTGAATTTGACTTTGCAATGTAACGAGTAGAAGCTGTATACTTTTTACTCAAGTGCCTTTAGCTTATTTTATTTTACACATGGCTTGTGAAAAGGATAGATAATGGCCATTCTCTGCCAACTAGCAAATATCTGCTGCTTGAAGTGTTTGAGGGTACCAATAGATTGCCCCATCATGTTCATGAATCTTTATTGTGAGAGAAAATTTTATAAGATAAATGAAGAATAAGAATTGGATAGCAAAGGTTCCACCCTCACAACCCCAAAAAAAAACAAAGGATAGCAGAGAGAACCATACCGTGAGTGGGGAGAGAACTCAAAATATAACACTAATGTAAAAAAATAATATGAAACATCTTGATTTCCCCCTAAACTAACATACATTAGTTACATAGAATGACAGACTGAATAACCAATAGGAAAGTGAAGAGAAGAGATTTTACCTCTTCTGGAGACACAGGTTCCAGTATACCTGTCACAGATTGGCTGGTAGGTGGCTGCTTCAACTCTGGCTTTGCCTCTTTATAAGGCTTTTCATCTGAGACAGATGCATCTGAAAACAACCTTTCAGCTGGAAGCCGAAAGGAAGTTTGACCATCATATACGTTTTCATCATAAGCTACATATTTGAGAACCTTTTGCCTTCTTTTATCAGTGGACTTTCTCTGCTTTCTATCTCGAACCCAGAGTTGTACAAAAAATTCTCGGTTCAAGTCTGGGTGAACACTTTGTACATATTGACGAGACATCGACATTGCATATTGTTTAGGCCCCAAGACACTTTCCAGAAAATGACAAGGAAAACTTGCTCTCCATAACATATTTCTTTCAGTGGAAAGCATGCTTTGAACATATGCAAAACCATTCTGATGCCTTATTGCCAGAGAATAATAATATGATTTTTTGCATCTAGATTGTTTTGTCAGATTAAGCAACCCCTTGATCCAATTCATCTGGCTAAACTGCACACGTGAAATATGTAAAGTTAACGTTGAAACTTAAGTAACACAAAAGAGAGTTCCACTTTCTACAGCATGCAAAAACAGGGGAAAAAAAGACAAATAAACAGATAATAAAACATGTATACATAATAGATGTTTATGTATCTATGTATCTGGTAAGTCATAATGCTTTAATATGAGTAGACTTATATTTCTACTCACGTTCTTAAGGTTAAATTTGATTTTCACAATCTATGATGTCATAAATTGCACTTCTAACAATTTCATACAGAAATTTTGTCCAGTAAGAAGCTTAATCACATGGAACTCTGAAAACCGATGGACGCGTTTAGGAAACAATAAATTCTACAGTCAGGTTTCTATATTAACAGCTTAACAAGTTCTGGGACTCAGTAGGAAACACATCTTCAGTTTCCAGCTTCACAGGCCACTTGGAAAATCTAGCACTGATTTCTTTTCAGTTGGTCATTCTTTCTGTTACACAAGTCGTGCTCTATTGCTATAAGCAACACGGTAACATTCATATCATTTAGATATGGGATTCAATAAATACAAGTGGCTGAATATAATAAACAGCAAAGGAGAAGACACAACTATCATATACCCCATTAGTGTTCCTACTTCTATTTCAAAATAAACATACAATGAGTGGAAACGAATGTTGGGGAGATTTTTGCAGGGTTCATTAAAGCACGTGGATGTCAATGGTTTGAACTATTTCTATTTTGCAGTGGCGTGATCGAGAAAGATTTAACTGAACTGGAATTGGTCAATGTAACCCGCCAAGAAAGGACTTTGCATACTGTTAGCTCTTTAACAACCACTACAATAGATGAGATAATAACAATAGACAAACTTACACTTCCTACTCCCGATAACCAGCAAAGACTTTTAGTGAAAATAATTAAAAAGTATGATCGCATTGTAGTTGCCCTAGTATAATTTTTGTTATAATTAAATAAAACAGAGATGATTAATTAAAATATATCAGAGAAGCCGTCTAACAAAATGCCAATTCATTTCCCATTGTCGGCATTACATTTCTTTAAAATCAATCCATCTCTTTCTCACTTTATACTCTCACCCAGCAGCAGAGCCATCTCGGGCCTAGTTGGGGTGTTTCCCCCAATGAATTTCGGTAGTGGTTAGGTTATTTCACCAATAGGCAGCCGGTTTTAAAGGCAAAGATTATATCATAAACATATAACAAAAATTCGACACAGACATTAAATCCTATGGCAGAAGGAAAACTGCAATCTGCCAAATAGAAATCAAGGGGAAAATCCAAGGAGCTAGAAGAGTGGCGATTTTTTACCACTGTGAGGTTGAAAGGAATCTTGGCCATTTCCTGGAACTGACAAATAATAAATAAAGAATTTTCGTTTCAAGTTCCTTGATGAAGAACAGAACAAGATGACTTACCTTATAGAAATAAAGGCAGCACAAGATGATACCGGTGTGAATATGTGATCTGATCAACACATTTTCCCTCCACACTGAATTCTACTTCTTCCCCTGAACCCTAAATTGTTCCCTAATCAGTGTGCAATGTAAAGAAACGGCGATGTTTTCTACTGGGGGAGAATTTTAATGGTTCGGTGGTTAAATTGTCCCAACTGCCACGGCTGCTAGACCAAATGACGCAGAGTTCGAGCAAGGATGGTGGAGAAATCGGGTGGGGAAGAAGGAGAAGGTTTTATAAGTGAAATGACATGTTTACCCTAGTTTTAATTGATAGGTTGGGCTTCTACTCTACGGTGGGCTGATATTGTTTACTTCAAATACGGTTGGATTAATATGCGCACACTAATTTCTTGGATGCAGGATGTAATGGAGGAGATTCTTTTGCTTTATGTAGTATCTTATGGGGCAAGAAGTGCTCAACCGGGGTATTGGATAGCGTGTTAGTAATGCAGCATCTTTTCATCCATTTAATCATTCTTGGATTACCAATACTTCACCTTTCAAATCAATTTCCCCAAAAATTGGGGGTTTACACAAAGTATCTGAGCTGATTTTAGCGTCAAGCGATTAGAGTATTGACAAAATTAATCACTTTTTTTTAACCAGGGGTACAATCTTGTCTATTTCCCTGCTTTGTGGCAAGGGATATATGTAAGCATGCAACTTTTTGGTAAACTATCAAACCCCTTGTGCTTCAGAATGACATCAAAACAACTGTATATTCAATCACAAAGGCATTTGATAATGCCTCCCTATCACGAATCATTGTTATTGCATATCTCATATGGAAGGAACGCAACCGAGCGATACATGGATTGGATCGAAGGTCATATTTATTGGTGCTACAATCTTTGGATGCCTTTCTAACCTCTTGATTGCAGCCACATAAAAAAAAGAGATCTCGTCATGCTCACATTGGCAGAAACCATCAACTGGCAAATTTAAGTTAAATGTTGATGTATCATTACGTGAAGGGTCTGACCACTTTACTATAGGAGCTGTCATTCGAGACGAGCATGGGATTATTTCGGTAGCTATAGCAAAGGAATTTTTTGGAACCCTTCCAATTGCTGAAGTGGAAGCTGTTGCACATTTCAAAGGACTTAATTTGGCAAAGACACGAGGTTTTATACTAGAGTAAGCTAAATCAGATTGCCTCGAACTTGTTTCTAGCCTACGCTCAAACTTTGAATTCCATCATAATGCGTTGCTGCTTGACGTGTGCTCTTCCGATCTTGCTCGGTGATTATAGCTGTGGAACTTGCGAATATATTCCCCACGAGAGGAATATAGTCGCCCACACTATTGTCTATTTTGCATTTTGTTATTCTTATTATTCCTGTTGGGTGTATTACATGCTTATATAGCTTAGTTCGGTGACCCTCAGTGATATGTAATGAAATTCCTATTTAAAAAAAAAATGGTTGGATTACGTTTTCAGTTGCCCAATTCCCTATCCCTAATTGAATTTGCTTTTGTAGGAAATGTGAGATGTATAACTTTTGTTCGTTTATCGTTTTGTGATTAATTCATAAATTTTGAGAATATCCTTTCAAAAAAAATAAATTGTGAGAATAATTTATTATGTCAACACATCAAATTATCACTTTAGTCATGAAAATGTAACTAACAACAAGAAAATTATAATGACAACTACAAATTCGAAATAGCGACCGCACTAAATCAAGAACCTGGCTCTACCATTACTACTAATTGGCGCTATCTCCGACTAAAAGAAGTAAAGAACCTGAAGTTTTTGTCCCATGCTTTTGAGCTTTTCTAGAGTAATCTCTGATTAATTAATTTAAAAATAATCTCCTACCATTGGTAATAATAAAAATCATAAAGGATATTTTCTCTTTTACAAGTACTAAAACTCTAACAATCAAATGATTTCTTCTTCTCCTCCTATTCTAATTAGTAGTATACTAGTACTATACTACTAAATATCTTCTTCCTTTTTTTTGCCATAAAACTTGTTTTTGGGATATGTATGTAAAGGATAATTAAATTTATAGAAGAATGCGTTGTGAGTATATAAAAAATATTATTGAGAATTGTGAAAATTTATTTTTGTGGAGAATATATAGTTAGTATTGATTTAATAAATTTTTTACTTTTTCATAAAACTTTGAAGAACAAACTCTACTGATGATAATAGTAAAGGAGAGTAACGATGTGCTCAATGTTCAATAAGTGTAATAACAAATGGTAATATAGTTTTTTTTTTTAAAGAAGGGTTGGAGAGAAAAGTTCTACGTGATTGAAAAATAATAAATTACAATTATCTTTCTTTTATCCTTCTTTTGAAAAATTACAATTTTAACATCCCGTAAAATTGTATAAACAAATTATGCAAAATAATCATCACTTTAATAATAATATGAAAGTTACTTGAACTTGTATCGGTTGAAATATTATAAGATTATGACAAAGTGATCAAATTGGATTACATAAATTGTAAAGTTACAAGATTTACCATTTGAATGAATACCAAGAATAGAATTGTATTAAACTTCGAAGTTGAAAGGTTGCTATTCAAATTGAATTGAAATATGACAATGAAATCGTATTCGAATTATTGCAAGATTGTTACCAAAATAAATGTCAAAAATTTGTAAAATGATGATCATTGATAACATGATCGATGTTTTGACAATGAATTGAAGTTAGAATGTGGATATTAGCAATGATTGAATAACTACCCGAGTTTACTATAAACAAATGTAAATATTTTGATGATAACCGCTTGAGACGTCATAAGATTCAAAGATTGTCACTCAAGTAATGTCTAGAAATAAGAATGTGGCTATTGAATAATATAACTTAAAGTGTATCCACTGAATTGAAAAACTACATTAAGTTGAAGGATTCGAATAACATAGGTCAAAATGTTACAACCTAATTATACGATAGCATAAAGTATAAGGACTGCTTGTGCAGTTTGCTACCTTTGTCTTCTAAATGTAAGGCGCCATGTCGCACCACATGTCGCGTTCTGGTTGGCGGAACTCAAAAGTTTATTAAAAATAGATATTTTCTAATGATTATATATATGGGGGGGTAAGAGGTGAGAATCTCTCAACCTCCCAACCAACCCTATCCCTTTCGCTCACCCTTTCCACGTCTCTCTCTCCCTTCCTCTCCACTACCATGTCTTGGCTCTTCCTGCCCATGTTTTAGTTCTTAATAGTAAGTATCATGAACTTCAAAAATGAAAGAAATTTGTCCAGAAGAAGTGAAAGGAGGAAAACAACCCTTAAAGCCTATCAAACACTTTGAAATAACCCCCCAACATATATAAGTAAGAAATACAACTTGAAACGTCACTTTGATAAAGGAAAATAAAGGTTTTGAAGGCACTTATTAACAAATCAAGAAACTTTTAAAAGAATCTACATTGAAAGATGTGAGTAACTAATGCTTTGAATCATTTTTTGTATTTATGATGTTTTGTATTTTAATTGAAGTATTCCATGAGACAAATATAGACTTATTGCTTTGAAAAGAAAGGTTGATTTATAGCATTTGAATCACTAGTTACTCTACCCCGTTTTGTATTGAATTGCTTTGAATTGTTTCCTACACAATGACATATTCAATGATCATGGGATAGGGAAGAGTAGTGTGATGTTTGCTTTGAATTGGAATTCCGATAGGGGTCAACCGGGATTCATTATAGATCCACTTAATTATACATGGCCATGATTGAATTGATATTACTCTTGCTTACACCACGGGTAGTAGTTTAACTAGTGACAGAGCTCATTTGTGCATTGAAAAGCTTTCTTGAAAATAAATCTTTCAAATAAAAGGTGAATCAAAGGGTTTTGTAACTCATTGAGTACTTCATACTCATTCCTTCTTTCTACAATTTTGTAGATGATTAAAGACGTGACATTTGAAAAGCAAGGCAAGTCATATGTTGAAGCATGCTCGCGTCTTTGAAAATATTATGAATTTAATACCTTTTGTATTAACAAGTATGTCACCTCTCTATAAATGCATTTCTAATTTTATATAACATTAGCAACTTACTTTCTAGTATAATAGCTTGTTTTGAAAAGATTAATTTTGCCTGCTTGGCAATCAATGAAAAATACTTATTAATATAACTTGTTGAGTTCTTTGCATTTTATAGAGAAACTGAGTTACAATGATTCTTTAAAATATAACAACTTGTTAATTTAAGTAATTAGTTTTATCAAGTCAAAAGCTATTTGTTTGTTTTGTACATCCCGCTCTCGCTATTTGTATGAAGCTTTCGCTCTGAAATTTGTTAACAGATATAAGATATTCAAAAATATTATGAAATTAGCGGGGGTGTGACAACAATTACTTAAGTCTGTACAAAAAAAAAATATAAAAGTCTAGAAGATCAAGAGCAAATAAATAATAGTTCCGATTATCTATATATATATATATGTATATTTTCTCCTTTATCATGGCTAGTTATGATTAGGTCCACAAGGTTAGATTCATTTGTATTTTTCTTCAAGTATCAAATTCTTTTCTTTTTCCTTTTCACCCCTTAATAATATTACAAGTGTATAATAAGGGAGGGGAATTGGAACTCTTAATCAAGATGTGAGAAGCCAGTTAAGATGCCACATATCACATAGGTCTTTGGTATCGAACCAAATTCTCACTATCTTACAAAAAAAAAATGCATTTATTTATTTTTTTAACAAGAACGTTGCATATATATGTTTGATATATAAAAATATAACAAGAAAATATTTTCTAATTTTCATGGAAAATATTTTATTAGGAGGAGGTGAGAATTAATTTTCTAGGAAAATGATGAAAATATGTTTAAAAAGACTGTACCATAAAATTTATTCAATTTCTAGTTGCCAATCAAACAAACAAAGATTAAAAAAATTTAGAAATTTGACATTTTCAATAGAAATTATCTCCAATCAAACATATTTGTGTCACAAAGAAAAGTTTTTTTGCTAAGCCAACCCATCCCAGTCCAGCTAAAGCAAAAGTGTTGATTAATGTTATATATCAGTTTTGGTGATGATCGTATGTAGGTTAACTTAAATATAAGTTCCTATAGATAAATCACATACCCCCTCCCCCAACTAAAAACACATCTTCATTGGGTACTGAAAAATATATCTATATGATAATTATTCAATAAATTTGTGTGAAGTAAGAATGTCATTTTTATATCGCCTTTTCATGTATCCATAGATTTGCCCTTTTACTAATTTTGTTATCCTTATTTTTTTTTCTTTTTTCCTTACAATGTAACCTAATTTGAATGCACGCTTAATTGAATCTGGCTACTTGGTAACAGTTTTTTACCAACTGCTGTGCATTGTTTTAAAATCCAACTTGGAAACCCGATGAGCTGGATGGTGAATCAGGCAGGGTGACGTGATTGGATCGAGTTGTAATGGTCCAGTTGAAGACCCAAACAACACATGGGTTTTAGGTAACCTGATAACTTGGCTTGCTCCAAACCTAGCGGGTTTGAAATTTGACAAAATTTGTCGAAAAATTTAAGTTGCACAAAGTTTGAACCCATAACTTTTTGCTTCCAACATAATGTATAAACTACCAAACTAAAGTGTTCTATATGTTTTTAAAATACATTACATAATATTTATAGTATTTCTATTATTTACTTTCCTCCAAAGTTTTTTTTATTTAAATTTATAAATTAAAAATAACTCACTAATTAAACCAATGACCATACAATATCACGTTATACTTAGTCACTAAATTTTGTCCGTACAATGTAATAGTGAAAAACTAGTTTTATTTAAATTATCATTGATGTTGCTTCACCACTACATAAGATAGTGATTATCATCATTCATGACAAATAGCGTAACTTAAAATTGTCACACTTGCTATTCTTAATTATAACAAAAGTATAAGAAAAAAAAATTTGTTTATAAAATAAAAATAGAAAATAAAAAATTGTGTTTGGCAACTTTTTTTAAATTTATTCTAAACATCTAATAAAATAATATCATGTGAGAAAAATTTAATCCAAAATTGATTTTAACTGATTAAAATAATTGTTAAACACATTGAAAGTGACTGAAAAATGTCATAGTGTTCCATCTTCACAACCCGATTCACACATTCCCTACCCTATGGCCATGCCCCCACTGTCGCGTTGCCATTCATCAATTTTTTGAGGCTTTTTAGGTTGTGTTCTAAAAATTTCATTTAGACGTCACCCATACTTAAAAGTTTGAACTCACATGCTTCGTTGCACTGTTATCAAGTCTTGGTTCACATTAGTGTGTGTAGGCTCAATACTTGATTTCAACGTTGTTCTACACCCCATTGGTTGACATTTTTAGTGTTAGAAAAACAACAATTACATGAATTGAATAACTGATTCATTTACAATTCATTCATCATATTAAAATAGCTCAAAGGGGCTTGTTCTAATTTTAGTAGTAGGGATACCCCTTGTTCTAGTTTGAGTCATCTAATCCCTGCCATACAATCCACAATTTGTTATTAAAAAAAAAAAAAGGAAAAAAAATTATGCCAAAATAATGGGGCAATGGCGTTTACCTAATTGACAGAAAACAATGGAGACGAATTTTGCAATGGATACAAACAATAAGGGCGTTGTGCGCAAATTAGTCCTAAAACCCTCGCTGTATATATAGTCCCAAAACCCTAGCCCCTTCGAGCAGAAATTGGCAAAACACAAGGAAAAGAGAACACCCGAGCCCGCTGTCATTCCGTCGAGACGTTTCCGGGTAACAATTAAAAATCTTGAATTTGAAGAAGAAAAGCCGAAAATTATTTGAAATATAAGTAATCTCCTTTGTATAATATGTTTCTATATATTTTTAAGGTGTATTCATTTGTATCTATCCTTCAGGAAGCAGCCGTTGGAAGTAGAACAATGTTACTTTTGTTTGAAATGCCGGCGGGTTTTGCCCTTTTCAAAGTTCTAGATGAAGGAAAGCTATCCAAAGTTGAGGTACTAGTTTGTTAAAGTTCCCTTTTGGCGGCCTTTTTTACTTCTGGGTTTTCGTTGTTTGATGGAGTGAATGATGGTTTTTGCAGGACCTGTGGAAGGAGTTCTCCTCGGCTGACTCAGCTAGACAGGTTAATTCCTTATAGGCGCAGATAAATTATTTTTTATGGATGTTTGTTCGTGATTACGAATAAAATGTTTCACCTGAATATTGAATGGTGCATGCATTATGAATTACAGCAAACCAGCAGTCGTCTAGTCTAGAGTAGGCTTTATGAATTTCTGGGGAAAATTTAACAAGTTTTTGGAGCAAGATTAGGAATTTTGGCCCCAAAAATTAGAAAAGAAGAAAAGAAAAAGGAGAAAGAGAAACGATGCTAGTAACATAATCTCCTGAAGATAATTAGAAAGAATTAAACGGTAATATCCAAAAGGAAGTTATTGCTGTTTGGCTGACAATTTAGCATACTCATAATGAGTGAACACTGTACATATAATTGATTATTATTGCTCGACAACTTCTACTTTATTTGATTTTAGATATTCATAGATAGAGATTGAATTCCAAACAAATTTGTCTATTGTACCATCGAAGATGAAACTGACAAATAAATGTTTCTTCTATAAAATTTTGTTGTTTTTCGAGTTTCAGTTAATGAATGTAGTTTGTGACTGTTTGGTGCCAACAATAGGCTGTCAAACTTAAAGCTTTTTCCAAGTTTGAGAACACATCGGAGGCTCTATCGGCAGCTACTTTACTGATAGACAGTAAGCCTAGCAAAGGTCTTCGCAAATTCCTGCGTGCCCATTGTGAAAATGACATTTTAGCTGTGGCTGATTCAAAACTAGGGAATGCAATCAAAGAGAAGCTGGTAAATTTTCATGACCTGGATTACATTATCCTTAGGTTGTATTCCCTGCATTGGTATTCTGCAAATCAATCTGATGGTTTATTCCTTGCAGCAAATCGAATGTGTTCACAATAATGCTGTCATGGAATTGATGAGAGGGGTGAGAAGTCAATTGACTGAGCTTATATCTGGTCTAGCTTCTCAAGATTTGGCTCCAATGAGCTTGGGTTTATCTCACAGCCTTTCAAGATACAAGTTGAAATTCAGCCCTGACAAAGTAAGTTGCTATTTCTGAAACTGTTAGGAAACATAAAGAACAATTTGTACTGTATTATAAATTTAGATGGAAGTGGTTGATTGATGTTACTCTTATTTGCTTGCTACCTTATGAATGAAGGTCCATATGCACTTTTAAAACTATGGTAATCTAGGACATTTCATTGGAATGGCATTAGATAAAAGTACTCTTTCTAGAAAATAGAAACGGGCAAGGGCAATGAATCCATTATATTTATCACACTAAACCTGGTACATGTTAAGCTAAGAGTCCTGAGTCTAACTTTTATGAGTGTATTAGCTTACTAATTGATTTTATGTTGTCTTGGTGATTATCAGGCAATCTCATGCTATTTTATGATGCCATGTGATATGTAGTTGATGGCCTAAGGCAAATATGGCATGATCTTATGACTGAATTTTCCTTCTTATGAGAAAAAATGAGGATAGTTTACGTCTTATTCTTATAAATCCTTATCTTGTTAGTTTATAAGGTTTCTTGTTTTTTTTCGAACCAGGTTGATACAATGATCATACAAGCCATTAGCCTGTTGGATGACCTTGACAAAGAGCTGAATACTTATGCAATGAGAGTAAGGGAATGGTATGGTTGGCATTTTCCGGAACTTGCAAAGATTGTACAAGACAATATCCTCTATGCCAAGACGGTGAAGTTTATGGGTAACCGAGTAAACGCTGCAAAGCTTGATTTTTCTGAGGTAGAGATTTATGTTCCGCAGACCCTTTCATCTCTAAAACCATGAAAAATTGAGACGTGTGTGAAAAGTGTCAGAGTCTTGGATTATGATATTGGTGAGGCTTATAATTGTTGCTGAATTTTTTGTAGATACTCCCAGAAGAGGTTGAGACTGAACTGAAAGAGGCAGCCATGATTTCCATGGGAACTGAAGTTAGTGATCTTGATTTGGAGAATATCAAAGATTTGTGCAACCAAGTTCTTTCACTTGCAGAATATAGGGCTCAACTGTTCGATTATTTGAAAAGCAGAATGAACACTGTTGCTCCAAATCTTACCGCTCTGGTTGGAGAACTAGTTGGTGCTCGCCTTATCGCTCATGGAGGTAGCCTATTGAATCTTGCTAAGCAACCTGGAAGTACGGTTCAGATACTTGGTGCTGAGAAGGCTCTTTTCAGAGCTCTGAAAACAAAGCATGCAACTCCTAAATATGGTCTTATATACCATGCATCTTTAATTGGTCAAGCAGCACCTAAACACAAGGGTAAAATTTCTCGTTCTCTTGCTGCCAAAACTGCATTGGCTATTCGATGTGATGCTCTTGGAGAAGGTCAGGATAACTCTATGGGACTGGAAAATAGATTAAAGGTATTTCATTTTATAGATTGAGAAAGAACACGCTCTTCTTTTATGGTTCCTCTTTAGCAATATTCTCACACTTCTGCTTCTGTAGCTTGAAGCACGTTTGAGGAACTTGGAAGGCAGAGACTTGGGTCGATCTGCTGGATCTGCCAAAGGCAAGCCCAAGATAGAATTCTATGACAAGGATCGCAGGAAGGGTTCAGGAGGATTGATCACCCCAGCCAAGGTCTGTGATTCATTTCATTTCTGTGATTCTATATGGTGTTTCCCTTTTGCACGCTTTATTTAATGTCCTTCGTATATGCAGACTTACAATCCTTCAGCCGATTCCATTCCTGCATCGATTGAGCCATTGCCCCCCAAAGATGAAGTTTCATCTCAGACTAAGCAAGATGAGATTCCTGTAATAAATGAAGAGAGACAGAAAAAGAAAAAGAAGAAAAAGGTTACCGATGCAGAAGAAACTAAGCCAGAAGATGTTGATGCTACAGAAGCCAATACTGAGTCAGTTGGGAAAAAGGAAAAGAAGAAAAAGAAAAAGCAGTCAGCTGAAAATGTTGAGTTGCAGAATGAAGTTGAGAATGCTGAAGCAGGAGAGAAGAAAAAGAAGAGAAAACGTGCAGAGCCCGAAGAAGACGTTGAGCCCCCGACCAAAAAGAAAGACAAAAAGAAGAAGAAAAACCAAGATTGACGAGTTAAAAAACCGATCTCATCAGAGTATGTTGAGCAGGTGGTTTTCACATGTAAAATCATGTTCTCTATAGCAGTAGACTGAAATTATATCCCAGTTTGTCTTTTCCCACCAGGAAGTTGTAGCGCATTTTCTATAGCAGTGAAGACAATTATGTAACGTTTTTGGCGAAGCTTCGGTTGAGCCATGTTAAATTTTGTTCTCCTGCAATGTTTTAAGATCATCAATTTTAAGAAAGTGTCACTGGGATGGAATATTTATTTTCTATAATGTACTTGGACCTGGCTTGGTTCGTTGAGCAATCAAGCTCAAGCCTTTTGGCTCTCATTCCGAGCTTCCCATTGATGGATAATGTTATTTGTTGATTGTAGATGGATCTTCAGCTTAGTTAATATTTCTTATTGGATATTAAATTGGTGGATTTCTATTTATGATTATTCGCTCATTTAATGCAAAAAAATGCTAACTAAACTGTGCTTAGGAAAAAAAAAAACTGGAGAACACAAAAAAGAGATTTAATTTCAATTCTTAAAATTTTTTCTCCATTTTTTTCTTTTTAAATAATTAAATTCAACTAATACCAAATAATTTCAAACCAAAATATTCTTTTACAATCGGTTGGTGAATAGGGATGGTAATGGATCATATTGGATCAGATCGACATAGATTCATTTTGCTCTACAAAAGATTTACAAAAGTGCTAATTAGCGGAAACCTATTCATTGACCATTATAATTTAATTAATACTCTTAATTGTTATTATTTTGGTCTTTGTAATAGTTATTGAAAATAAATTACAAAAAAACTTACATTAATAATATTTTGGAAAAAATAAAATAAAAAACAGAAAACATAAAACAAAATACAAAAATATTGATGTCAAATTTAGCCTT
Source organism: Nyctanthes arbor-tristis (assembly GCA_963692815.1). Taxonomy (NCBI): domain Eukaryota; kingdom Viridiplantae; phylum Streptophyta; class Magnoliopsida; order Lamiales; family Oleaceae; genus Nyctanthes; species Nyctanthes arbor-tristis. The sequence goes on along the minus strand of CAVNYN010285582.1, from coordinate 16,800 downwards.
TGACTCAACAAACAAGATTTGTATTCGCGGAAAATTCGTATTTGAATCAATATAAGTAATAAATGTAAAAAATGTAAGGGATTTTTATAATAAATGGAAGACTAAATGTACTGAAGACAAGAAGAATGAGATTTGAGTGTCCAACCCTTTCTCAATTCTGTTTGTCTCTATTTATAGTGTATATTTACTATTTACGTGGGAATAATGATTGTATATATTTAATGCTGGACTTACAAGAATTATATAAGTATCAAATCGGCTGAGATTAACTATTCACTTTTTTACTAATGCCCATTTAAGCCAGGCGTGGGACAGTTAACCACCGCTTCGTATTTAATGCTAGAGTCTCATCACCCATAAGTGATAAGATTTTCCATGTGAGTTCCCATGCTGCTATTCTGCTAGCTTGCTTGCTAGGTCTCGGCGTTAGGTCTGGATGCCATGAGCTTGCTGTCATAACGCACAGACGCCTTAGACCGCAGGAGCACTCGAATAGATATCCATCCTCAAAGTCATTGAATCAGGTCTCTAGGTCTTTTGGTAGTTAGATCGTTAGGTCACTGGATTAGGTGAGACGCTTAATACCAGCTTTCAAGTCCCTATGACAATTGGCATTTGGCTTTCGCTGACTTTTACGAACTGGCCAAAAAAAAAAATAATAATAATAATAATTAATGCACATACTAAAAATAAGACTCCTAAAACTCTCTCATTCTCTTTCATCTCTAATTATCGTCAGTTACATCCTTCCTCTCCTATCTCCTCAGACACCACGTCGACTTCTTCAACACCAAGAACAGAATCAAAGAAGGAAAAACTTCTATTATTCGAATTATCACATATAATCTGTTTTTCCATTCTTTTTTTGACCCATGTAATTCACTACATTACTATGTAATTTATTACACATTACATTGTTTCATCCTTCATGATATATTGTTGATACATTGTGTCATTCTTTTTTCGTCCCATGTAATTTACTACATTACTATATAATATATTACACAATGTACATTACCGTGTAACTTATTCTACATTGTGTCATTATTTATGATATATTGTTGATGTATTGTGTCATTCTTTTTTCAACCCATGTAATTTATTATACATTACATTACCAAACACTTACATCATTGAACTAAGAAATTCCTGACGCCATTACTAGTATTACCAAGCTTGGGAGCTTCTCAATTCACGTCGCAAAATCTAAAGAATGAAGAATCAGGAGAGAGACGAAACCTTCAAATTAGGGATTATTATACACAGCTATACACAAATGAGTTGTTACAAAGATAGAGACAAAAATAATAATAAAATAAAAATTGGCGTTGGAGTCGACAAGGTGCGATACTTTTTCCCTGATTATTCGTATGAAATTATTATAAATTTTTTACTGCTTCGATTCTACTTTTGTGTCGAAATCGACGTGGTGTTTGAGGAGATGGAGAGGACGACTGAAAAAGAATATGAGAGTTTTAATTAAGGTAGTAATCTTATTTCTAGTATTTGCATTGATTTTTTTATTGTAATTTGTTTAATGTTTTCCCTTTTTTTTTGATTTTTTCCAAAATATTATTAATGTCAGTATTTTTGCAATTTGTTTTAAATAACTACTATAAAGACCAAAATAGTTACAATTGAGAGTATTTATCCAATTTGTTACAAATATTACTACTTATATGTAAAATTCCCTTTACAAAACCATGATCTGCTCTATGATCTATGACTTACAGATCGGAACATATTGGATCAGATCACAAATCGAATCGGATCAAGATTGCGATCTATCAACCGATCCACGAAACTTTTTTTTTTTACTTAACACCATACATTACACTAGTCTAATCTCGTAACTTAGTTTTCACATTATACATTACACTACAATCTATTTTAACAGTAAAATAAAATTAAATCGATATCAAGTGTCAACTATCAACACGTTAAATCATAGTTTAATAGATAGAAAGCAAAAGTCATAAGCCCATAGATCACAACGCATAAAATAACCAAAAGTAACTTCAACAGTCAACAACTGACATAGCAAGTTGGCTGCATTATCTAATATAAATTTATCAAGTCATCACCTATGCACAAAATCAGTTAGACAAAGACAAGAAAATTTGCTTCTTCAAATCTTAATTTCTTGAAAGTCAAGTTCAAGAGTCGATAGTGTTAGTATAAGTATTAGAATTTATGTAAGATTGTCCCTACAAAAAAGAAGACAAAATGTTAGATGAAGGAAAGAAAAAATTAGAACATATTTAGGAGAACTTAAATTACTAATATTTACCTCCTCCTCAATCTCTTCACCAGTAATCCTATTGTAAGTTCGGTAATACATCTGTGACTTTGAATTTTCTATTCAACAGAAAATAAAAGAATATATGAGTAGTATCATAAATTAAAAGTAATAACTAAAACAAGAATTCGCCAAATATAACTCATATTGTCTTACTATAGTTGTCCGCCTATAGCTAATTTTGAGCACACATCAAAACCTCAAAAATATTTGGACGAAGCCTATTCCGATGTGGACTGACAAATCTATCATTAGTACTAATTTGGGACGGTTGAATTTGGTTGGCGACTTGAGAGTTGAGACTTCTCTGAATTCTGCTTTTAAAGCTTTTTTTTTTCCTTAAAAAAATCGGATCGGATCCAATCCGATCCGCTAACCTTTGGCGGATTACAAATCCAACTGCGATTTGTTCCATTCAAATGGATTTGGTATCTCTCACTTTTGGAGTGGATCGGGTTTTTTGCCATCCCTATTGGTGAACTGTAATCTGGAAAAATAAAAAAACAATAATAATAAATAGAAAGAGTAACGTCATCGTTAAATGGTGTTCGTCCGGGAAAAACAGAATTGCATAACGAAGAAAAGTATAAAGGAATCTTACGTTTACCCCATTCTGTATAGACTGTAGATCAGTTGGCACGGATATCAGAAGACTGGAGAGAATGGCTGCTGGCGTTTCGTTCGGTGACTGCTATCTTCTTCCTCGTTCATCATCTCAAATTCCCTCAAATCTTCAGCCGCCAACCTCTTTCCAATATTTTACATTCAAGTCCAAAAAATTCCTAACAACAAGAATTGACGCTCCTTCTATTTATTCATCCTTTTCCCAGCAAGGTTTGTGCTCTCAACTTTTTTTTTTTTTTTGGTTCTACTATTATTTAATTCTAAGCATATTTTTAGTCTCCGTCAGTTTTCTCCTAGAGGGTCTGACTTGAAATGCTTGGATAGTAGTACAGGGTTGTTGGAATAAAGTTTGTTTCTTGCTACTTCAACTATGTCCATTGCGCTCTATGTGTGAATTTGTGTTGTCTGTGAAATGAATTTCCTGTGGAAATAGCATATATGCAAGGAGTTCCGAATCGGATTTTTATATGTTGCTGATAATGGGCATTGTTGCTATTTTAGGATTTGGATTTTCAATTGAGAGGAAGCCCAACAAGGATCTTAACGCACAAATCTCAGCTGTTCGACAGTTGACTGGCTCACTAACGGCTGCTGAGGGTCTTCGCTTTGCCATTGTATGTGTTGCCATCTAGCACATATATTCTGTTATTTGATTCGTTTTTTATTGATTTCAGGCTGACTACATCTGATTTGGCCTGCGAACATTGAGATTTCTTTTGCAATTCTTAGTAATCCAATTCAAGAAATTTTTAATTTACTATGCAATCTGGGTTACAAAATTTTGTTGCCCACGTAATGATTTTCCTCTGCATTCTAAAATGTTTGCTTGTTCTTCTGTTATATTTCTTTTTTCCCCGGTTATTTTAACATTGGTGTTGTTGTTGAGTAAAGGTTGTGGCACGTTTCAATGAAATTATCACAAAGCAACTATTGGAGGGAGCTGTGGACACTTTCAAGAAATACTCAGTTAAAGAAGAAGATATTGATGTAAGCAACCTAGTATTAATTTTGCATCTTCAGTTTCCTAGTGCCACTTTTTTTCTTTTTTTTTTTGTTCTCCCTGTATACTCTTTTCCTTTTCTTTTGCGTGTTTTAAATCTTTCCTGTCTTTGCCAGAGGCTATAAGTAGTATGTTAAAGGTCAGTACATGAATGATTAGAATATTGATGTGTCATTAACTTACACGTCCTATGTGAGGTGAAGAACTTGCTTATTCATCATTAGGATGGAAATGTTACTCTTGGATTATTGGATATATATGCGTGCTTTTTCCATTTGAGTTGTGTAAATTTACTGATTGGCCCCTTATCTAGCTAGTTACCTGTTTCCATGTAGCTCAGCCAGTCGCCATTAATTTTATCAATTAATAACTTTTGCCTATGATCAATAGAACGAGAAATGTGTATGCTTTAATTTATTTGATTTTTAAGTTGATAGAAATAGAAGTTCAGAAACAATAACTGCAAGAAGTCAAGAAAATTTGTGGAACTTAAAAATGTCTTGAAAGTGTCAATAAAATAAATAATGCATTATTGGGCACCAAGGTGAGGGGGTGTTTCTACTTTCTAATACCTGTGGGTCAGATAAATGCAAATTTATGGTTAGGATTGTGCTATACTGGAAGACCTCAATTGTTTCTATTGTTATTTTGAGATGAGTATTTTGCTGCGACCTTTTCCTTGGCTTGAGAAATTGGACACGTGAACGATTTACTTTCACCATGATGATCATTCAGAAGACAAATCAGCCATATTGTGGAAAAGCATTAATTTCTGATGCTCGTTTGCGTGTCACAAAACATTTTTTTTAAATAGCTACAAAAATAGCATTATCTTAATCTCTTTGCGTTAGGTTGTGTGGGTTCCTGGTAGTTTTGAGATCGGAATTGTTGCTGAGAAGCTTGGAAAGTCAAGAAAATATCAGGCAATTTTGTGCATAGGAGCTGTGGTAAGATTTTCTTTCAAAAGTTTCCCACTTCGATGTTCCATATTTCTTTTGTTTAATGTATAATTGTCACCCTAAAAATTTTTTTCATATTTTAGTTGTTTGCTTGTTCTACATGGCCTGTCTGCTTGTCCTGTATGTGGAAGCTACTGTGTTCATTAGTTTCTTTCCCTCATGTTGGCGCCTTCATTGTGCTTATTGTTATTCTCAGTTACTAGATGAGCTTTGTTTCCTTTATTCTTTTGACCGATAGATTAGAGGCGATACTTCTCACTACGATGCCGTAGCAAATTCAGCTGCATCAGGAGTACTCACAGCAGGTCTAAATTCAGGTGGGTTGATTCATATTTGAACTATGTTGATTTTTCCCCACATTTGTGTATGCGTCCTCAACAATCCCAAACCCTATAAGCTGGTTTGTCATTTGGCAACAGTAACACATAATAATGCCAATTATCGTCATTGGTGTACCTTTTGAATTTGTATCGTGTCATGTTAACGGGCAGGATTCTTTTTGAATCTTCTGAATATTACCATTTACTGGATATAATGTTTTGGTTCTTTTAATTTCTTCATTTAATTTTAAATCTTCTCAAAACGGACTAGGTAGTTTGTCTCCTTCCATACTCTTTCTGGTCGAACTTAAGATAGGAACTGACAATTCTATGGAATATGGATAAACAGTTTGGGGGAAGCAGTTTTTCGAGCAACTTTACTGTAGTAGTATGCCTTCCGTCTGAAAGTACACATGCCTGCAGAGGCAACCACCATTTACCAAACAACACTCATCTAGTCACTGAAAAGCTTCCTTAAGTTTCGTGGTCCTCACCCTCTTTGACTGCAGTCGCTTTTTATATCGGCTGATGAGACTCTACTAAAATGATCTGCAGGAGTTCCCTGCATATTTGGTGTTTTGACTTGCGATGATATGGAGCAGGTAAACTTTATTATGCGTGCAGAACTGTTTGCCTTTTTTTTTCCCTCTCTTTTGATAATTTTATGCTGCAATGTTTTGTATTACTTAATGAGCCTTTCCTGCTCTGTTAATTCTAAATCTTATCTGCCTGTTAAAAGAACCAGCCCCCTCCCCCCCTCCTCGTTTTTTTGGTTTAGAAAATGTTTTTGATAATTGCAGGCTTTGAATCGAGCTGGTGGAAAGGCTGGAAATAAAGGTTCTGAAGCAGCTTTGACTGCTGTAAGTTGATAACTGCATATTATGATAGCTATGTGCAACTTTTTATGTTGAAACAAGTCTATTTTTGAATACTGATGATCATGGCTGTTCAGCGGGTGCCATCTTCATTGAGATTGGAGACACTGCACTCAAATTCTACACCTTATTATCTGCATGTCACCTCTCTGGCGCCGAGCTATTGCCTCCTCTCTTCTCCCAAAACCCCAATTTAATGTTGGTCCAGTCTTAGAAAATATGTCTATCACACACAACTGCTTCACTCATGAAGGATGAATTGTTTCTGAAACTTCATATAATTCTTGCTTTGTATTTGGGATGGAGCACCCCTCCTTCATCTGCTTAATTGCTATGTCCCTCTGTGCTAATGGTTTTTTGACCCCTGCAAATTTTCTGGTTTCTGGTTCAATATAACTTTCTTATATATTTCTATCATGTTATCCTTTTCTTTGATTTTATAAAAATTGGTTCGTTTGTTTTCCATGGGAGAGGCCAGTTTAGTATCAGCTTGGTAAATGCAGATAGATGTATGTACTTTTTTGTTTCCATGCACAATGGGCGGAGCAGCAATGAATGCACCTTTCAATTCCTCCTTTCCCACTTGATTTGACATTACCTTTCCCTTTTTCCTTGTTTTCGCATCTCACCCTCTCTATAAATATTCCTCTAATAAATGTCGCCTTTTAGATGATGTGGTTTAGGAATAGATGGCCATTTTTGTGGCTAACTCTGATCCTTTTTACTGGGCTCATTCTGCAGATTGAGATGGCATCCTTGTTTGAGCATCATTTGAAGCTTTAAACATTGGTCGAGCTCATTTTTGCTCCTCTGCCAAATTGCGTTGAAAAGTAGATTGTGCTATACTTCTTTATGAGCAATCAGAAGTTTCTTCATAGCTGCATTTCGAATAACTTTCCAATTATTATTGCAACTTGAATTGTCTGTACCTTCTCATAAGCTGCAAGTTTGACATCCTTTTGATTCTCTCTTCTTCTGAAGTGGAGATACAAGCAGAAAGTTGTACTACTATAATGTCTGCCCTGTTAGCGTTTGGCCGTCATTTTATGAAAGTGACGGAGGCCATTGTATTTGTTCTAAATATTTTCCTAGCCTTCTGCATGCAGGATATGGAAATGATAAGACGAATTTTTATTTTAGCTGAAATTTTTATTGAATAATTATATAATAATAATAATAATATATATTATTATTATTAATTATGCCACCGCCATTTAACACATGCCACATAAATTTGACGTATATAGAATGTGAATAATGTTATGTAAAACCAGCATTAATACGTTTCTGTTAATTGATTAATAATTGAATCTGTTAATTTCACTTATATTTTCTTTTGTCAAGATTACGGAGCATAAAGTTGACACCTTTCAGAGGTGCCATCAAGGTACTACCCCTCCCACATTTATAGAGTTGTAGCTCACGTGGAATGGTGGTTTTTCCTGAAAGTGTTATAAATTCTCTCCATGGTTAGATACTTTAAATTTTTGTTATCAAAATAATAATAATTTAAGTGTTTAATGAACTTATGATAATCATAGACTCCAATATCTTCTCCTACGTATACCACAAATGAAAACTAATTCTCAAATTTCACAAGTTCTATACTTCCCTTACAATTATGCGATGGAATTTCACCACACAGTAAGGAGTTTCTTTTATCTCCAACTTGCAAAAGAATGCATTAGGGTTGGCTTGCCAACTTCTCTCTCTTCTTTTTTTTTTTTTTTTTTTTTTTTTTTTTCCATGACAAAGGATCACAAAGACACAAGTCCATGGACAATGAGTGGACCGGACCAAGACGGTAACAGACCACGATGTACCGACCGGACAAAGGCCCTAAACAGACCAAAGCAGAAAGCAGCGGAAAACCAAATGAACGGATTCACAGGACAGACTCAGCAAAGACAGGTCAGCCCATGAGCAAACCCAACATATATAGACAACACAAATGACAATCACCGAAAATAAAAGCCCAAATTTCAGACTTCACCAAAGACCCAGATAAGACTTCACCGAGGAACGGATACCACGAAGGAATCCAGCATCGCTGGCGACCTGCAGAAAGCAAAAGGAACGGACACCAATGGAACAAAATCGATGTCTTCATCTCTGAGGCTGCCATATCCAAGTCTCTGAACCCCGTCGACAGGGTTTGCCACCTTCTCTTGTAATTCAGTAAGTTTGCGGTCTATTCCTTTCCATATTCATGAAATAGTTTGCCAGAGGTGTTACACTTGAAGCCAATACAGATAAAGAACGGCATGGAAGCAACGGCCTTGCTAAATGCATTGCCCACTTTAAAGAGACCACCTTCGAGAGGAATTCCCATAAAGGCTAAGCTGCCCATTTATAATCCAAGGATTCATCTGGTTTCCCTTTTCCGAAAGCATTGTTGCGTAAGCGTTCGCCGAAATTACAGCCAAAACATGGGTTCTGGAGCCATTAGTACCGTGGATAATGAAATTGATGATAATGATGATGTGCAGGAGGAAAAGGATTTCAGTTCTAGTACCAGTAGTGTGGATTGGGAGGCAGAGTTTCTTGGGGAGATTGACCCATATGGACACTTACCCCCTAAGAAGAGGAAAAAGGAACCTAGGTCTAGGTTGTTAGAAGATAGTGAAGAAATGGAGTGGTGCGTGAGGGCTAGGAAGATTGCTTTGAAATCCATTGAGGCTAGAGGATTAACTGCTAAAATGGAAAGGATGGTTAGTGGTGGTAGGAAGAAGAAGAAAAAGAAGAGCCCCAAAAAACCCAAGGTTGATAAAATAAATCCACTAGGATCTGATACAGATGAAGATGAGGATGAGAATTTGGATTCTGACGGGGTAGAGTTTGACGTAGGTGATATTGATTCTTTGGATAAGACTGATCATCTTAAAAGAACGGTGAGCATGATTGCAGGTGGGATGTTTGACGAAAGAAAGGGTAAAACAATGCAAACATTTGTTCAGAGGCTTTCACAATTTTCAGGGCCTTCTGACCGTAGTAAAGAAATTAATTTGAATAAAGCAATTGTTGAAGCACAGACTGCTGAGGAAGTTTTGGAGGTTACAGCCGAGATAATTGTGGCTGTTTCTAAAGGGCTTAATCCTTCTCCTCTTTCACCTCTGAATATAGCCACCGCATTACATAGGATTGCCAAGAACATGGAGAAAGTATCTATGATTAGAACACGGAGGTTGGCATTTGCTCGGCATAGAGAGATGTGCATGCTTGTAGGGATGGCGATGACTGCTTTGCCAGAGTGCTCAGCACAAGGTGTCTCAAACATTGCCTGGGCATTGTCAAAGATTGGTGGTGAGCTTCTTTATGTGTCAGAAATGGACCGGGTGGCGGAAGTGGCCTTGACTAAGGTGGCTGACTTCAATTCACAAAATGTTGCCAACGTAGCAGGTTCTTTTGCATCAATGCGGCACTCTGCTCCTCACCTCTTTTCAGAATTATCAAAGAGGGCCTCAGTTATAATTCACACTTTTCGGCCTCAAGAAATTGCTCAGTTATTGTGGTCCTTCGCCTCCCTCAATGAGTCTGCTGACTCTCTGCTGGAGTCTCTTGATGATGCTTTTGCGGATATGAAGCAAGTTAGACATGCTGAAACATCTAATGCTGGTGAAGGAAGAGCAGCAAGGAGTAGTGGAAATGTTGATTCTGTAGGACTTCCAGAGTATCATGTTCTTGATTTTAATAGGGATCAATTGGGGAATATCTGTTGGTCATATGCTGTTCTTGGGCAAATGAATAGGATTTTCTTCTTCCATGTGTGGCAAACTTTGAGCCATTGTGAGGAGCAACGGATATCTGACCAGTATCGGGAAGATATTATGTTTGCTTCTCAGCTTCTTCTGGTGAATCAATGTCTCAAGCTAGAATATCCCCATCTTCAGTTATCCCTTCCAGATGAGCTGGAACAGAAAATTGCTCGTGCTGGGAAAACTAAGAGGTTTAATCAAAAAGTAACTTCTTCATTTCAGAAGGAGGTTGCCCGTCTTCTTGTCAGTACTGGCTTAGATTGGGTCAAAGAATACACTGCAGAGTGCTACACTTTGGATGCAGTCTTGATTGACCAGAAAATTGCTCTAGAAATCGACGGACCAACCCATTTCTCGAGAAACTCTGGTGCGCATTGCCAATCTACATTGAAGAATACCTTTCACAACTCATGTTCAGCACTGTTAACTTTGTTCTTTCACTAACTATTGTATTATTTCTTCACAGGGGTCCCACTGGGGCATACCGTGCTAAAACATCGTTACATTACTGCAGCTGGGTGGAAACTTATCTCTGTGTCTCATCAAGAGGTAAACTGTCACATCTCTTCTATGTCATATCTCATGCACACGCATAAGCATAGAACAATGTTATCAATGACAAGTTAGCCTCGTCAATATTTAAGCAAGCTAACCAGTCCCACTTTAACCCCCCACCACCTATCTTGGTGTTGGAACCAGTTCCTATGTGTTGCTGTGCCACTAGATGTTTAATACAGTCTTACTGAATTAAAGAGTCTAGAAACTCACCTTGAAGTGGTGAGATGTTCATAATCACAGCTACTTATTGGCAAGAGGCTGTATTTAATTTTCTTTGGTATTATGCGTGTTATTTTTCAAGTCTTTTGATGCCAGTGGGCTCAAGCTATGTGTCCTTTCTATTTGCTTAATCTTTTATATTGCAGAGCTAAGCAAACTTAGCTCCGTTTGTTTAAAATTGTGCGAGCAAAAAACGAATCTAGCCTACACAGGAGCGGACATATTGGGAAAAAGAAAAACATATTAGCTGAAGATATATATGGCCTTTCTTGACAGCTTGAGCTTTTAGATGATTTGGTTAACATAACTAATCAGTTGATTTAAAGAGAAATTGCTGGTATCCTTGAAAACATATTGTTGTACAATTTACTAGGATGACTTCGAAGATATTCCAACATCAAAATAAAACAAAAACCCTGTTTATTTTTCTAGGCAAAACCGGCATACATCTGATGAACGCTAAGTCACTTGCTGCTAATTGATTGCCACATGCCTCTGATATCTTTACCATTTCTGCATCTTGTGGCATGTATCCTACATGGTTGTCTAGTTGGTGTTTGCTGCTACATTGGTTGATTATAACTTCCAAGTTTTATTTAATTATGTGCAGTTATGATGGTTATTATCACTGCTTAACAATTTATGTTCCATAATTAGACAGTATAACTGATGTTTTTCAAATGTTATGTGTCTTATGTGATATATCCCATACCCACCATCATTTCTGATATTTTAGATATAGTGGAGCTGATATGAGAAATACTCATGCTGGGGAATTTGTTTTCTGTTATTGCAGTGGGAAGAACCTCAGGGAGAGTTTGAACAGCTAGAATATCTGAGGAGAAAACTCGACAATCACATAGGAGAAAAATGCTCCAATGTTGTATCATAGTGAGAAAAGTGAATTATAACATGAGCTGGATCTCATCTCTGCATAAATGTTCATATACTCCATTGTATTCCTCTGTGTAATGAAAATATAAAGTTCTTTGTTAGTTTAACAAAGAAGAAGACTCTTCTCATCAGCGTTTTGCTTATTTGCTTATTTGTAGAGAGAGGCAGAAGAATTGGTATCTGCTGCTTACATTGAACATTCATCTCAGTTCTGTGAAACTATTAGAGGAGAATTTTCCCCTATATGTGAAACATTCCTTCTTCGTTGTGAAGAATTGACAAGAACATGGAGTGAAAATGTTATTTTATAATTATTAACTAATATATAATAGAACTGCTGACTACAAAGCTTCATATTCACTTCAAATTACTTTTAAGTGCTGGTGTTACTCTTGAAGATTCAAGTTTTGTTAGTTTAACTAACATCTTAATAGAAGTATAGAAAAGTTAGGTTTTGATTCAAGCTTGGCTATAAATGACAATAACAAATTATTGATTGTAAAGGAGGATTTGTCTCCTATTCAATTAGAAAAAAGTTAATTAGCTCTCTCGTTTTATACACGCACACACGCCCAATAAGAGGAGGGATTATTTGGACATTGCATTCACAAGCAGAGGAGAAATTGTTTGGAAATTAAACTTTTTTTTTTTTTCAAAAATAGAAAAATCATTTGAAAAATGAACATTAGACAAAAATATCTTTTGGTGTTGACCAACTAAATGCATGGGTTCCATTAAAATCAACGCCAATGAGATATGTGGTGTAGCCGCGTGTACATTGGATCCGACACTGCTTTTGTCGGCAAAGTCAGCTCAACACTTTCTTATCATTTAATTTTAATCATAGTTCAATCACCACTCCGCAAGAATCGATTCTGATTCTCGGATCAAAACTTTTCTCCGCTTCCCGGTTTCTGGGTCTAAGGTAAATTCTGGTTCTCTCAGTTATCGCTGTTTTATCTTTGTTAACGGATGTGGATACTGTTAGTGTTCATCATTCGATATAGTCATCAGTGCGTTTATTTTACTGTTATTCACTCATTCTTATGTGTTCATCTCTTTGTTTTCTGATCCTCTTAGTTCTATGAGAAATGGAAAGATCCATTCTTGCTCATTTTGTTTACTACATTTTTGTTGGGATTTTGGATTTCTGGATCTGACGATTTCAAATCGATGATTTAAGTGAAAGATGATAGATGATTCTGGTTTACTGAGTGATGAGGGCTCTGGATCATTTAAGTGAAAGATGAGAGATGATTCTGGTTTACTCAGTGAGGGCTCTGGATCATACTCCAAAAGGGCCGCGATTTGGTATGACCACTTGGAAACGGATCTGAGGTCACTTAATTCAGTACTGATTTTTATCACGATTTGTATGGATTTTTTTTTTTTTTTTGGAGCGATGGATTAGACGGTAATTTTGACTTCGATAAAAGAGAAGAAAATTGAAAATTGCCAAAATTGATAGAACTGGCAGAATTATTTGCCAATAAGCTGAAGTATTTTCATTTCTTGACTCTGAAGTCTGAACTAACCATTTCTTTTTTGAGAAAAATTAAGTCAGATTTAAAAAAAATGGAGAAGCAGAGAGAGAGAGAGAGAAAGAGAGAGAGAGTCCACCATTTTTGGGGGAAAAATGGTCGCTTTTCATTCAGTTTCAGATGGAGGTTAACAAACATTGCTAGTTTTATGTTTATCATGATGCGGTTCTAACACTTCTTTTGATAATACCAAGTAATGCTCTGAATATGGATGCCGCAATGTTCTTTTTACTTAATTTTAATTTAATGACTTCTGGCTTGCCTTCTTCTGTACCACATTAATTTGTAGTTGTTACCTGTTACTATAGTTTTTTGTTTCACTTCCATAATGTTTCTTGGTTTCCCTTTATAATAATTGTTGTAATATGTGGGATCAGATATGGCATCATGTGATAAACCAGAGGTGGTTGAAAGGGAAGTCAAGGACAGAGAGGATAAAGAAGACAAAAATGATGAAGAAAAGGGTGGATTTATTGAGAAGGTTAAGGATTTCATCCATGATATTGGTGAGAAAATTGAAGAGACAATAGGATTTGGAAAGCCTACTGCAGATGTCACTGGGATTCATATTCCTCACATCAATCTTGAGAAGGCTGATATAGTTGTGGACGTCCTGGTGAAGAACCCCAACCCCATTCCCATCCCTCTCATTGACATAAACTACTTAATTGAGAGTGATGGAAGGAAACTGGTATCTGGTTTGATCCCTGATGCCGGAACTATCCATGCATATGGTTCTGAGACTGTTAAGATACCAGTTTGTCTGATATATGATGATATTAAGAATACATATGACGATATAAAGCCTGGAAGTATTATTCCATATAGGATCAAGGTTGATCTCATTGTGGATGTGCCTGTTTTTGGGAGGCTTACTTTACCACTTGAGAAGACAGGAGAGATCCCCATACCCTACAAGCCAGATATCGATCTTGAGAAAATTAAATTCGAGAAGTTTTCTTTTGAAGAAACTGTTGCAAATCTTCATTTGAAGTTGGAAAATAAGAATGATTTTGACCTTGGGCTTAATGCCCTTGACTATGAGGTTTGGCTTTCTGATGTTAGCATTGGTGGAGCTGAACTTGAGAAATGTGCTAAAGTTGACAAGAATGGGATAACATACATTGACGTTCCCATCACCTTTAGGCCCAAGGACTGCGGTTCTGCTCTTTGGGACATGATCAGAGGAAAAGGTACAGGCTATTCCATGAAAGGAAACATTGATGTTGACACCCCTTTTGGAGCAATGAAGTTACCCATCTGCAAGGAAGGTGGTACAACTCGTCTTAAGAAGAAGAAAGAAGATAGAGATGAAGATGATGACGATGACGATGAGGTATTCTATGTTAGTTTAAATGACTTCCTTTCTGACATTCATCTTTCTATATTGGTAATCTCTAGTGTGTTCCTGTTCTTTTAATTTTTATGAAAATTAGCATATTCACCTTCTCTCCGTCATTTCTGTCGTCCGTGCTCTTTGCATCACCGACCTGTTTCTTTGCTCTAAAATCTGTGCTATTCCTTTTGCAGGACTGAATTCTCTGCACAAGTGCTCGCCGGGAGCTATTTATCCTCAATCATTGGTGGATCGTTGGTGGTTTTTCTTTTCTTGCGATAATAAACTATAGGAGCTTGGACTTGGGTGCTTTTCTCAAAAGATGCAGATCGTCTTATGTGCGTGCATTGTTCTCGTTGGTGTTGTATAACTTATTACTTGCATGGGCACTTATATGTTGTCATTGTGCTATAGTTTACTTGGATTTTTGCCATTAACTTTGTGTTTTTGGGCTGAGTACTAGAATGCCTTTTTATGTCAAATGCATGCGGTACTCTCACCAGCTAATGTTTTCTGTGTCCCATAAATAGTATTAAAAGGACAGCTTGAGGGAGGGAGTGACGCCGGGGTGTTGGGTTGGGCAGCAAGGCAGTGGCAGGATACAACAGGGAGGAAAAAAAATGTAGTCTTCCTTTTTTATTTTGTTAATTACACATTGACAAGCCATTACCTATTGTTATTTTCATTGCGGTATGTCAGGGTAGGAATGCTTTGTTCATCTCCGAAGAAATTAGCTGGGTCTTGATGCGTTCTGGTTGATTGAAATTATCGTTGAAGTACCTAAAATCTCCAAATGCTTGCTTGTTTGTAGCTCGTGTTTCCATCAATATCATTCATTTCAAGATCCAAGTCCATGTAATTATAATATGCAGCCCTTGCTGATTTTCCTTTGAAATACATATGATTTCCACTCTGGAGTTGGCAGGTAGCATGAAATGCACCTCAGAAATTAGAGTTCTATTCAGCCAAAGAGGAATTGATTGTCCTTGGAGACCAGATTTCAAGCACAATCTTCTTCCTTCAGACCTAGTTCTGTGAATTTTTCTTTCATTACGGGGAGAAGAATATATCATTACGGGGAGAAGAATATATCGTTAACTCCACCGCGGTAAAGCGAACTGAGAAATGCTCCTATTTTCTTCTTCGTTTGCGAAGAAATATCAAGCCTTCGTAAGAAGACTCTTAATTAGTAAGATTGTCATCATCAATTCTATTAGCGGAATACTGTCACCAGTGTAATTTGCATTTTGTTCTGAGGTTTTTAAATCACGAGAAAACAAAAAGAAAGACACAGGAAGGGAAATAATATTAACTCAAATTTCAATCTCAGAGAAACTATGCTACAACCGCCATATTATTATAAGCCAATCAATCAAGGCAATTATCATAGCTCGCTCATCTGTAATTTTATCCTCCACAACAAATAAGAGGAGCATTGAAACTCATCAGTACAGTAGCGTGCCTAAAGTTAGGCCTTCTAGACGGTCACTTAGGGCCCCCGAAAAATGAAGCAAAGGCCCATTTAAATTTTCTTTTTTTTTTCTAAAAGTTTAGTATAAGGCCCAAATCCTAATTTCTTTGTGCATCTACTTACGATATTTATTCAATAATCCAATTCAAAGAAAATCCTTATTCTCTTAAATTAATTTCGTTTTCTTTAATCGTAAAAGAACAAAGAAATTTGAAATTTCTATTATGACTTTGTGATTTTAGTTTCAAAAATGAATAAATATTTAATGTTTATTACATATAAATTCTTTAATGGTTTTAGTTAAATTTATATACATGATATTTGTTATATATAATTTTAATATTATAAATGATTAGATGACCCTTAATAAAAAATTCGCTTAAAGACCCTAAAATGTCAAGCACAGCTCTGCATCAATAGAGGAGAAACGGAAGGAGCAGTACTTTGACTTTTGCAAGTACTAATCCTAAATAAAAATACGAGGCGACGGTCAAAATTACCGTTCATAACGTGCCCATGACAGTACTATCAAAGAAGTTTGTTCTTAAAAGCTCTAGCTTTTTTCTTTCTTCTCATACTGTGTATTATTTTAAAATTAAAGTCGCAAAATATATAACGCGATTGTCAAATTGGATATCTTCTTAACGTGAACATTAACAGAAGTTGACAAATGAGAATAAACTATGATCTTACTGTTTGTAATATTGCTTGAAAGATTAAAAGCAAAACATGATTTATGTTTTTTATTTTTTTCTCAGTTACTGGTGCTAGGAGTTGGCGCTTATTACATTTATAAGATGGGTAAACAATTGTAAATGCATAGAAGCCCGACAGACGACAATTTAGCCATTGCCTATTTTGTGTTTCCCATAATCTAATGTGAAGTTGAAAAGGGACCCTATGGATTAGTCTGGATTTTCCATAATAACATATTTTGCTTCAGATTTGA
>CAVNYN010285575.1:0-23158 GCA_963692815.1 Nyctanthes arbor-tristis | reverse complement strand
GTCGAACGGCAGAGACGGTCCGACCTCGGAAGGAGCAATGGTCAAGGCTTGGGGTTCTAGCGACAGGGGCCGTGCGTGGCTTCCGGATTTGGGGTCTCTGTTCCGGCGGACACAAGGTTCGCCGGCGGTGATTCGTCCGAGGATTCTTGGGTGTTTGTATGTGTTGTTAATATGTATCTTTTTGTGTGAAACTCGGGTATTGGTTTTGTTGAATGTGTCTGTGTTTGGTGGAGTTGCTGTGTGAGGGAGATGATGGTGGTGCCGTGGGCGTGAGGGCTGTGTGTGTGTGTGTGTGGGCCGTGGGGGTGATGGTGGCCAACAGCAGTGAGGGTGTATGTGTGGGAAATTTTTCAGGTGAATTCCGGCCTTGACGAGTGTTGGCTAGTGGTGCAGTGGGGGAGACGGTGTATGTATGTGCGTGTATCTGACTAAAAGAACACAGAGGCAGACTCACCAATTCTTTACTGGAATTGTATGTGTGTAATGCGTGTGAGAAGTGGTTGAGTTTATAGGTTTTGAGTTACAATTTCCTAGTTTGACCGAGAATTTGGAGTTTAAGTGCATTCGAACTTTCAAGTGTACCGGTAGACACAGTTGAATAAATTTCAAAGCAATAACAACGGCTAAGACAAGTCGAGCTAGGATACAATAATTGTAATAAAACTCGTTAAGATTTGGGGCTTTTAGAAAACAATTTATTTAATATAAAAATTTAATTAAGTCTCAGAATATTTGACTAGACGAGCGCGAACTTAAACAAACTTTAAAATTTGGTGAAATTATAGCAACGTGAAATTATTTAATAAAATTTATTTTCTAAAAATTTCGGGTCGCTACAACATTGGGGTGGGAAGTGTTAATTTCAAGGGATACAAGGAAGGAATTCTTGTATACATGATAAATCATATCAACTTTCACTTCCTTCTCTACCATAAACATCCTTTTTTAACTCCCTCAATATTTTTTATTTCTTCACCCTGGATCTTTTCACTCATCCTTTCACTTTTATCAGTTCATTCAACTCCTTCAATCTTTTCATCAAGAAGCACATCTTCACTTTCTACTTATTGACTTTTCGATTCAAGCCCACCTTCGTGTTCTACTTTATGAATATTCAATTTACGTTCACTTACTCTCTCATTTTCTATCTTTTCATTTCCAACTAAAGCTCCCTCTATTTTCTTTACTTCAACTCCTTCCACATTATTTTCATTCTTCTCCTTTAATTCTTCTTCTTGCTCTCTTATCTCCCTCTTAATTCTTTCTTTTTCTTCTCTTTCTTTTCTGTCTTTTTCACTGATCTTCTTTCTTTAATTTTTCATGCTCTTTTTGTACTTTCCTCTCCCTTCGTTCCCTTCGTTCTCGATTCTACCTAACATTCGCTAGACATTCTTCCCCACTCTAACTAAGCGACCTTTGGTAATCTCTAGCCATTCTTTCATCCTCCATCATTTTTAGCATTGCTGGGAAATTCCCAATCTCTTCCACCAATTATTGATGGCTCCCTTGTGTAGTGGTAAACATGGTGTGCACATGGGGAAAGTGTCCTCACGTGTTTACACTCGTGTATCACTCAATGCCACATAGGTGAAAAATAATTTTCTTTCATGCACAACAAAACCAAGTGATCAAGGGCATGAAACACATCAGAAAAGGATTGACTTAATAGCAAGTGAAATTTATTTGCTTGTGATAATACACTTGGGAAATGACAATAGAACAAGAATGAGAGACAATTCAAGAGGGCATTCAAACATAATAATGGAGCAATAATAAGAGAGATATGAAGATGATGTTTCAAGAGTTTCAACAATTATGATATCACTTCCAAAAACCTCAAAACCATCACCCACTAATTAAACCCAAACAATCCATTGCATCAAGTAAACCACTCATATAATCACAACAACACCACTAAGAATAACCCTTCTTCACAAAATTTTATATGGTTCCAAGCTTAAGAAGGTTCCAATACTACAAGTTTAACCCTGGAGTAGTAAAGGTTGGATATATGAAAGAAAAGTAAGGCCTTCAAGAGGGATGTGTAACATAACTATCAATGTCGAAATAGTAGAAGTGTGGAAACAAGGTTACGGAAATAAAAGTGGTAATATTTCTCCTCAATAGATATAATGCTAAAAACTCCACAAATCATCAACATTATCATCAACTAAACATTCAACACTAGAACCCACAATATACCACCAATTTACCTCAACAATATTTAAACCTTTCTCTATGATTCCCAAACAACTACAAAGAATTCACAATACATAACCCTTGTCCAAACACTTCACATCTAATTCATTATTTCCCAAAAACAACGCAAATAATTCATTATAGGTTCATGGTAATAAGGAAAGAATGGAATCACAATTACCAAGGACTTTCAAGGAATTGAAATAAAAAACAAGTGGAGATTAAGTAAAAGACAGTGACCACGGTGGGAGTTTGAAGGCTTTGCCTTTTTTTGAAAATTTTGAATGTTTTCAAATTTTTTTTTTTAATTTTGTAATGAGATGACAAGAAAGTAAAGATAGGATTTACCGGAAATTAGAGTCGAGCTCTGATACTAAATGATGGGGATCTCATTGGCATGTTGTCTGCCAATTCCCACACTCGATTAGAATTCACTCAAGAAAGCTAAAGACCAGTAAAAGGATAGGTTTTACTTTGAACTCAAGAACTCCAACCCAAGCAAACTAAGATAAAAATCCTAACTATCAAGAGTAATGGAAATAAGCACCCAAGATATAGGATAAAAATACAAGGAATGTCACCCTTAAAGTTGGTTGTGTGAGTTCCAAATATGAAGCAAAACACAAAGAAATGAGGATAAGCATTGCATCGTCGCTGCTACTCGAATCGGACCTCAATGTTTTCTTTTCAATTAATTTCACTTTCTAATTCAAATTTCTTGTACAATTTTCCCTTGAAAACATTTGAATTGATCACCCTTGGTTCTTCTACATTCAATCCGATCTCAAGCAGCGCCAAATTCTCCATTTGCAATTTAGTCCCAAACTTTTGGTCAATTAAATTTCTCCATTTTTGGGGGGCAACAAGGCCTCCAAAACTTCTAAAATGCCTTCTTTAATCCACTCTTTCAAAAAATATTATAAATTTCAATTCGCTCTAACTCCGATTCAAAAATGGGGTAGATTTCGATCACAATTTCGATCGCATCACTTTCACTTATTAATTATTTCACTTTAATAATTCTATTTTTTATAGCCATGCATACTAAATAGGGACATATAAGAGAACTAATATTTCAACTATATTTTTTAAAAGAAAGTGGAGTATAATTTGGGACAGATAAAAAAAGAATAATTGACCATCTTTTTAAGACGGAGGTAGTAATATTTTTTTATATTAGTTTTGCTCTTTTGTCAAAAGCAGTATTACAAAAGCGTTATGACTAGAAAGTGTTGAGACTAAGCATTAGGTCTAAGTGCATTTAAGTGCATTAATGCGTAATAAAACTGCAGTTAATATAATAAAGTTTAATTGGTAGCGGATGTTAGGAAATAAACAATTTTCCCACCATAATTCACGCAGTGGAAAAACAGAAATCACGAACAAATAAAGGAGAGACAAAACATCAAATTTAACGTGGATCGATAAACAACCGACAACCACGGGAAGAGAACCTTTCCCTCCTATCCTTTATCTCTCCTTGTATTATTGAAAAATACAACTTTTGGCGATTTTCCTTTATCTCCTATACCTACCCATCACGTTAGAGGTGATGCTTCTCAATTTTCCTCAACTTTTGGCACATGAATTCTCTCTTGACGGCTTATGACTTTTCGGCACATGACTATTTTCTCTTTGACACGCAACTCATCGATTTGGGCACACCTAATGCATAGAGAAAAAACATGGATTTACAACAAAACTCTCTATTAAAACCTAATTAAACTTTCCTTATTATTATTTCTTTCCTTTTCTTGCACCCAAAGATAATTAGCTATAATTTACTCCACGAGCCCTTTGCCTTTAATAATCAATTATTTTGAGCAATTCCGAACATCTCCACCTTGACTCAAAATCTTCCTCGTCACGTCACGGCATGTCATCAGCAACCATCTTCGTACCACTTTACTGGTAGGTGCCACCATAGCCAAATCGAATTCAGTAGAGACATGAACCATGTTCAAAGATTCACCGAACCTAACCTTTCTCTTTAACATCTTTGAACTACATTGTTCATTCTTCTTATCACTTGCCACAGACCTCGTCTTGACTCTACTATAATCTCTGCCAATAATAGAAGACTCCTCTCCCTGTGACTCCAATATGAAAGCTCCACTTGACACTATCTTCACTACTAGCTTATACAAATTACCAAATACAAATTACCAACTTTCTTTGCTCTCATTACTGGCACTGAATCCTTCTTTACAGTCATCACGCTAGCTCGAGCAGTATAGTCATAATCTAAAGTGTCCAATGCTCCCAACGATATCAAACCTTTCCTAAATCTTGGGACATGAAAGACACATGTCAATCTTCTGACTACACCATCAAACATCTTCACTTTCACAGTACCCGATCCCTTAATTTCATGTTTTTAATCGTCAATCCCATAAATGTTATGTTGATCATATGATTCATAATCCTCAAACCACTCTCTATTTGGGCACATGTGATAGAAGCATGCACAGTCCAGAAACCAAGTATTAGGTGGACTCTCATAGTTAGCAACACATGCAACATCACTATAAAAATCATGCTCCACCACATTTAAAGAATTCATAGTTTCTGAAACCTCTTTACCCTTTCTCTTCGTTTCAAGCTTTTTCAACTCATCACAATATCTTTGAAGTTTACCCTTCTTGTTGTAGTAATAACACTCCACATCCTCCCTTGGTCAAGATTGAGAACGAGAACGACTCCTTTGACCATGATTTCTTCCTTGCGACTCATCTCTGCAAGATACCATAAGAATTATGTTACTATCTTTAACTTCAGTTGGCTTCTTCATATTGTTTGTCTCTAACAAATGAGTCAAAACCTCATTCATTGTCAACGTGTATTTCCCAACTAATAGCGTGGTCACCAGAGCGTCCCATATAACTCAGGCAACAAAGACAATAAGACTATCATCTTTTCTTCATCCTCAATCTTCAGATCAACATTCAACAAGTCTACAATGCACTTAGTGAATTTATTCAAATGATCCCTAATATCCATTGCCTCTTCCATCTTTAATCCATACAACTGCTACTTCTAGTATAACCTGTTAGTTAGGGATTTCGACATATACAACTCCTCCAATGTTTTCCACGACTGAGAGGGCAACTTCCTGTTCAAAACATTATACTCTACCTCAGGAGCAAGAGCTGATCTGATGGCATTGATTGCCTTTTCTTGCACATCTTTTGGCCTCTTATCTTTTAACGTCTTGTAAAGTCCCTGCTATATGAGAAGATCTCCAACGGTACGACGCGAAAGGTTGGAGTTGTTTTTGCCATCGTTGCCATCGAACAACTCTACCTCAAACTTAGGTACATCCATCGTCATCAATCTGATTCCAGAGTTTGAACCTATCTCTAATACCACTGTTAGGAAATAAACAATTTTCCCGCAAGAATTCACGCAACGGGAAAACAAAAATCACGAACAAATAAACGAGAAACAAAATACCAAATTTAACATGGTTCGATAAATAACTGACAACCATGGAAAGAGAACCTTTATTGATAAAGAAATTCTTTACAATCACTAGCTTTCGTTATCCTACCGCTATCTTCCTACACAAAACTAGAGTGTTCAACTTATGCCTCAAGCACTACACATAACTAACTTCTTTCTAGCTTTCCTTTTTCTCTTACACAAATCTTGGTTGCCAACTTTGTTTTTGTTGTGAGCTATCTCCCAATTAAACAAAAATAATGGTTGCCGTCAATCACCCTCTCTACCATGACCAAAGTTGAAGCTTCTCAATTTTCCTCAACTTTTGGCCGAATCTTCTGTGGATGGCTTATATAATAAAACTCTCCATAAAAACCCAATTAAACTTTCTTTATTATTTCTTTCCTTTTGTTGCATCCAAAGATAATTAGTCACAATTTACTCCACGAGCCCCTTTTCTTTAACAATTAATTATTTTGAGCCAATTCACAACAATGGAGGGTAGAGTAGAAATTTCAAGTATATGAAAAATTTCTAACACCAACATAGGTGCCATTTTATGGAACCATGTATCCTATGTGATTGTATTTATACATGTCACGTAATACATATACAACAACATATACAACCATGTAACTGCACATATGGGTGCCATATGCTGAGAAAATCATCGGTCGAGTATAAACAAGTCTAGATGTCTACTTAGTACGTATACCAACACATGATACACTTATTCTCTTCCACTAAAATCCATTTGTAATATAAAAAACAACAAACATATAACAAAGGCCGACATTTGATAATAAGAGATAAACTTATTTTTCATTTTTATTGATATACACAGATGAGAGCTTAGAGTTGTAAATAGGGCAACGCTACATGTCTGATAGGTTTACAGATGAGTTTACATATCATAGGCGAAATTATAATTTTATCCTTTTATTTTCTCTTTCTATTAATTCAAAACATAAGTGTGAAAATATAAGTCCATGATTGAACTTAAAATATAAAAATAAGTGCAGACTTAATTGAATTATTTTAAAGTAAAGATATTAATTATTTAATTGTGTTTGAATAGATAAAGAAAATCAAATTTAAAAAAAAAATTCAAGAGTTATAAATATACACTACTAAAAGACTGTCCTTTAGCGACGGGAAAATCCTTCGCTAAAGGCCCAAATTTCATGGCTAAAAGTCAACACCGACGGAAAAATGACCGTCGGAAACGTCGTCGCTGACGGTCGCATTGCTAATGCATTCCAACGGAATTTTCCGATCTCCGTCGGAAATTTTTGACGGATCACATTTCTAACGGGCCACGGCCGTCGGAACTTTTAGATGAAAACAAACGTATCACCGTCAAAAATTTTCGACGGACAATAGAAAACTAAATTATTTAAAATTTTTGATCGACCGGACCCCTTAACCCGCAGACCCATGCTTGACTTGACCGGTAGCCCGCGAACCTCACAACCGCTAACCCGCGACCCGTTGACCCGCCCAACTTGAACCGGGACCTGCGAAGAAGACTCGAGAATTAATTCCTTGTGTGAAAAGCTTGGGCTGGGGCTTGAAGTTGTGACCTGGGGGTTGGGGAGTCAATTCCCAGCCACCAGAACAACTCGCGCGCTTGTGACTTGTTTGCCCCAAAATATATATAAAGTATATACAGTAATTTTGGCAATTTAAGAATAATGAAATTTTCTTTTTAAAACATTGGACTTTTTTATTTAATTTAACTTTTTATTATACTTAAATATATACTGTACTCTAAATTTTATTTATCTGTCCTTTCAAGAAAAATTTATTTATCGATGTTAAAATTAATGTGATGTTTTGTACTAGTATCTACATTATATTATTTCATTGTCTACTAAATTTTTTATTCTATTAATAAAAATGTGATTTATGCTATTTTTTTTTGTTTTGAAAACCAATAATTGATAAAAAAAATCTATTTACAACCATTGTTTTAAATATTAACCACCAAAAAATTAAATAAAATATTTATCGATTATTAAAGTTTTTGTTTTATTTTTATTTTTATTATTTCTTTGGATAAACAACATATTACCATTAAAAATTTTATTTCATATTTATTTTTTTATAAATGGATTGTCGAATATTACTTGAGTGCATGGAATTGGCCCTTTTTATAAACATTATTGTACAGTCATGGTAAAATACATTGAACTTTTATTTAATTTAACTTTTACTTATATTTTAAAGATATTTTATGTTAGTACAAAATCGTTTGTAATTTGACATTCCTAATTTTTACTAAGTGTCAAAATATTTGTGACTTATTATAATGACTTGTTTAACGTGTTATATTTTTTTAGCATGTAAATTTTAAGTTAAATCGTGTCTTGGCCGAGATTAGGAAGGTTGGGGCCTGTGTACCTTTCTTGAGGCACAAGGATGTTAGTTTCATGCAAGTTACGAAGTTACCTAATTCGTGTTATACATTAGTTACCATATTTCATTAGGGTTTAACTTCTTACATGGTAAGTTTGTTTTAGGTTAGAAAAGCTTATGTGTTTAAGGTATATTATGATTCTAACTTTCCTTATTATGTTCTACTTAGATTTGGTAACTTTAATTCTTGTCTTACACAAGAATTCAAAATCCTATCCTATTTAATCTCTTGTGGGTCGAACGATGAAGAAGATGAATTGAGCTAAAGCTTTCACGAATATTATTCCTCAAAGCTCAGACCGCAAGGAGAACAAACACTTTTCCATAAAAGCCACGAGATTTAATCTTGCAATTCGGACCTACATGTCTTAAAACCGTGTTTGTTTGGAAAAACCCTACATAGTGTATTCATTGAAGATCGTACATGTGCGAGGGACGATTCACACAAGATTGAAGAGTGTTAGGAGTTTTTGTTTCCCAAGATGAGTCTAGGTGGATTCTAGGAGGTTTGATGTACGTTCTTGTGTGACTGCGATAGCGAGAGGACAAGAACAGTGCACGTTGTCACTTGTCAAAAGGCTTAAAGAAGGGAGTTTCTTTTATAAGTTTTTCTTTTAAATGTTTAGTGTTTATTGCGATATCACTAAGTCTCTCAAGCTGTACTAAACGCTTATATGTGTTAGTGGATTATTTGTCCCGTGACAAGGGTACCCGCAGTTTTCCCAGTTGGGTTTCAGCGTCAACGATTCTAGTGTCTTTAATTTCTGCATACATACCCGAGCTAGATATATCTAGATCGCGTTACACTTTATACCAGATTAATTGTTAAGTAGCTAGGCAGGATACATCCTGATTAAAGTCTAGATGACCACCGTATTCACATGTTACACTTTAAATTTTATTTACTTGTGTCAATTAATGTAATGTTTTCTTACACTGATTTTCTAGATTGTAATATATTTTTATTGTTTTAGTAAGACTAAAAAAATTTAAAAACACTCTCCACTAAGTTTTTTTTTTATTACAAAAATTGTGATTTATGCGATTTTTTTAAAATACCAACAATTAATAAAAAATTTATTTACAACCATTTTTTTAAACCTTAACCACCAAATAAGTGAATAAAATCTTCGAATAGAATCTTCATCAATTACTAAAGTATTTGTTTTATATTATATTTTATTGGATAAATCATGTATTACAATTAAAAAATTTATTTCATATTATATTTTTTTTTTACAAACGGATTTTCAAACATTATTTGAGTACATATAATCGACCTATATAAGAAAATCGTATGGCCATGTGCGAACCAAGCAAGCCGTATATGTATCAAACAATAGTTGGAGAGCATGGTTACTACTCATTTTATTTTTTATTATGTCGGTTTGATATATCTAATATATTTTTTGCGGTAACATTGTGCACATTAAAAACTTTTAGTCGATAAAAGTGGGCATGAAAAAGGATAGGGATATTTAAAAAATATCTTCAAAGGGGAATTGAAATAATTTTAAGAAACATATTTCCGACGGATATAGTTCCGTCAGAAAAGCAGGTATGTCAGAAATTTCTGACGGCGTTTTCTTTCTGTCGGAAAATGCTGACGGAGATTCCATCCGTCAGAAATTTCCGACGAAAAGAAAAGGCCATCGGAAATTTCCGATGGAACTATTCCTTCCATCGAAAATTTCCGACGGATATGGAGGGTCGTAGGAAATTTTCGACTGAACTGAAATTTCCAATGGAACTATTCCTTCCATCGAAAATTTTCGACGGATATGGAGGGTCATCAGAAATTTCTGACAGACAGAATTTTCATTGGAAATTTCCGATAGAATCTTGATCTCGTCTTTAATTTCTTACGGTTCCGTCGGAAAATTTCCGTCGCTAAAGGGCCTTTTTTTTGTAGGAAAAATTGTAGTTAGACAAAAAGAAGGACAAAAAAGTGACAAAATTGAATTGTGGGTTATGTGATAAATGTTGATGTAAAAGTAATGTGATGAGATCAGAAATTGGATTGTGCCATATATCAATTTTATTAGATTTTTTGTTTTTTATTTTTGTTCAAATAGCACAACTCTTTTAGTAGTGATAGATTAGACTTACTTAAGTAGAAGATGGGAGATTTAGATATCGGGTAGAAATCTAAAAGGTAACATTAAAACTTTTATTTATTATTTTTGAGATTTACAACAAATTGTACATTCATATTCAAGGTTGTTTAGCTTTGGATCCTAATCATGTGATCCAAAAATTGTATGATCCACAAATTACAAAACGATCTGATTATATTATAGAATCTTAATTTTAGAGTAATGCTATTTATTTAGATTGGAGATCAGTCTCCAGTCTAATTGGTATCACTACTTTGGAGGATGAGTTGAGATACATAAATACATGAGATTATTATTTATTCAATGGCCAATAAGAAAATAACAACTAAATTAGAGACCAGTCTCTAATCCAGATAAATAGCATTATTCTAATTTGGTAAGATCTTACGATTCTAATATCATATTGCTACAATCCTAACTATTCTAATACTAAGAGCTTTTCTACTCATTTTTAAATTTTAATAATTGAAGTATTTTGAATTGTTAGACAATTTCACTAAGTTTTTTTTTTTTAAATTTAATATTGTGTTAAAATAGTAAAATGGAGGAAACCCCATACTTTTTAAAATTTACTTTTTTGATGGACTACTTTATAAAATTTATTAAATCATTTGAACGTTGTTATTATTTGTCATAAGACTTACGATTATACAATTCATAGAGTTTATTATCTTAAACGCCACTAAAATTTTTAAAAATAATCCCATATGCCATCGTACTTTTAAATTTACTTTAAATGCCATTGAACTTTTCGAGAAGTTCTCGTAGGTGCCACTATACTTTAAAACATACTTCATATACCATCAATTTTATAAAAAAAACTTACTCCATTAGTCACCCAGTTAGTATTAAATTAAAAATTAATAAAGCAAAAAATGTAAAAAAAAAAAAAAACATATTTTCTTATGCGGTAGTAACAATCATTAATATATAATACAATCATATGATAAGTTTTTAATTAAGAAAATAACCAATTTAGACAAGTTCAATGGTAAACCAAATAATATTTTTATAAGTTGAATGGTAAGTAGGATAATTTTTAAAGTACAATGGAGGTTGACATAACTTTTAAAGTATGGTGGTATATGAGATTACTTTTAAAAATTTTAGTGGCATTTGAAATAATTAACTCACAATTCATATAAATAAATAATATTCATGTTAATAATATATATGGAACTGCTATCCCGAAATCTGTCTTCCCACTCATGACAGATTTCGGAATATGATTTTTTTAATTATTTTTGTCTTCTATTTTCCTATTTTCTCTCAGAAATGCTAACTTGCATGAGTAACTGTCCTCTTCCATTTTTAAGTCTTTTCGTTAATTTATTTTTTCAATTATTTTTTCAGATCGTTTTCCTATTTTCTCTTAAAGATGCTACCGGCCAGATGCATAAAAGGAGCAACTACCCACATTTTTTTCTTCAATTGATGCTTTGGCATACATATTTCCTGCCATATATTCACCACTAACCACCACTTTTTTTTTTTATTTATTATTTTTTTCCTTACTAAGATATTAAGCACCAACCACCGTTCTATCCCCCCCCCCAAAAAAAAAAAAAAGGCGGCCGGGGGTGGGGGGGAATCGACTACTATTTTTTAATAAGCACCTACTTGGTCATTTAATAAGCTACTGCCTTAATTTTATAATTGTCCACTACTTTGCCATTTCTTCCTTAAACAGTTCTGACACTTAAAAAAATTTATATTTAGACAATGAAAATATTATTTTCTTTCTCTGCAAAAATAGCATTGTGACCGAACATATATAATCTAAAACTCAATATATAAATAAGATGTTATTTTGTATTACTAGTTATTTCACCTGTGTTTGAACGAAATGATAATACCAAATAATATAAGTATTTCAAGAAGATTAAATATGATTGTATAAAAAAGATTTAAACTATAATATTTGATTGTTTATGTGTGTATAAAGAAAAGCAATATAAGTGCTACCTGTAGTACGATATCATTCATCAATGAATATAAAAAATAGTCTATACAAAAAAATCTAAGAAAAACATTGAAGAAAATTTTTAGAGTTTGTATTAGACTGCTAGTGTATAACGCACAAGAAAATATATTACATCTAATGAACATAGTTAGAATAAATGATGAACGATAATACATGTATTACAACATTTATAGTAGAATTTGTTGTTTGACCATCTTTAACACAAATTATAATTTTCAGACCTTTTCGATTTATGACCCTCGAAATATCTATATAAAATTGTCAATGAATGAACGTCAACTATTTCTACAAAATGTATATGTTACTTATTGCCCCATTTGTTTTTTTTAAACTTTTATAATATGTATTAATGATATATAATTTTTCATAATATATACCTCTACACATTAAATATTTTAATATGTTAACATAATTTAATCAGTGTTTAAAGAACTCAACTGTCATGATCAAGTCGAAAAATCAAGAATCGGCGGATATTGCAACAAATTCGGAAAACAATCTGACATTGTGAGATAAAGACGAATACGGTTTACCAGTTCACACTAAACTTTATTTCAATAATGATTAATTAAAATTTTGAACTTTTTAAAAACTTAAAGCCCATAAGCAAGGCCCTATTATGCATAACCATTTTCCACGTATCTTAATATAGGCATACATATTCAATTCTTGTCACAAAATAACCAATGTAAGATTCCCTTTCTATTCTCAAAGTCACATTCTCAATGGCCTTTAAACTATTGTATTTGATCAATTACGTGTGTGTAAAAAAACTATATGTGCTACCCGTAATACGATATCTTTTATTAATGAACATAAAAAATGGTCTATAAAAAAACCGAAGGAAAACATTAAAAAATTTGCGAATACTATATCCAATTCGAAAAACAATCTGACGGTTTGAGATAAAAACAGATATGGTTCACCAGTTCATAATAAATTTTTTTCAATATTGATCTATTAAAATTTTAAACTTTTTGGAAGCTGAAGGCCCATAAGCTAAGACCCTATTATGCATAACCGTTCTCTAAGTAGTCTAATATAAGCGTGCACTCTCAATTTTTTTCACTAAATAACCAATGTGAGATTTCATTTCTATACCCAAAATCATATTTCTAAAGCCCTTAAACTATAATATTTGATCATTTACATGTGTATAAAGAAAAACAATATATGTGCTACCCATAATATGGTATCTTTCATCAATGAAGATAAAAAAATGGTCTTTAAAAAAAATTAAAGAAAACATTGAAGAAAATTTTGTAAATACCTGAACTAATCAAGAAAATAATCCAATATTGTGAGATAAAGATAATTCTAGTTCACCGGTTCATAATAAACGTTTTTTCAATAATGATCTATTAAAATTTTAAACTTTTTAAAAGCTCGAGACCCATAAGTTAAGGCCCTATTATGTATAAGGCTTCTCCAAATAGTTTAATATAAACATCCTCAAATTTTTCATCAAATAACGAATGTGGGATTCCTATTTTATTCTCAAAGTAGTGTTCTAAAAAACGCGCCTTCACGTCCCTTCCACTCCTCGCTTATGGGGTAAGTGGTGAAAAAATTAGTCAACGGTTTTCGATGACCGCTTAGGCGGGATTAAGCACTCTTAGGCGGTCAACAAAAACCGCTGACCTCTATTTTTTTCGATGTTGAGCGTTTGGGCCATTTATTTGCTAATGGTCTAAGACTCTAAGTAATAACACTAGGGTATTTTTTTTTTGTTTTGGGCATTTGGGGCTTTTTTTTTTTGGGCCATTTGTCGGGGTGTATAATATTTAATCCTCATCTATAAAGTAGGACTCATCCACCTTTTTCTTTTTGAAAATATTAAATTATATAATATCTTTTAAAATTATAATGTAGATATAATATTTATGTTTTTAGATGTATTTTTCAATATAGTATACATTAATTTTAATATTTAACAGCTTTAGATTGATTAAAAATTAAAAAAATATGTAGAAATTGAAAAACGTTTTTTAGCGCTTAAGCGCTGCCTATGCACGCTTAAACTTCAAAAGCTTTAAGCTTCGGGTGACCACTTTTCCTTGCTTCACGCTTTTCAGACTACTGTCTCAAAGTCACATTTTCAACAGCTATTAAAAAAAGAATAAAATTTCAACTTTTTTTAAACTTTTTTAAACGGTAAAGATAAAAATAAATTACAAAATCGATTTTGTTCCACATTATTTTAGGTAAAAATTAATTTATTTCAATTATTTAATTAAAATCAATCCGATGACCTTGAACTATTAGCTTTTCCAGTTTGATGATCGGTCTGATTTTCTGAACATTTGCAAACACTAGAATCAATCCGAAAAATAATCTGATAGTATGAGATAATGACTGATACGGTTTACAACAAACATTTTTCTTAATAATGATCTAGAAAACCATTAGCGTTTCTGTCCGATTTTTTAAACATTTGCGAACATTGGAATCAATCCGGAAAATAATTTGACTGTGTGAGATAAAGACGGATATGATTCACAATAAACTTTTTAACTACATAAACTTTTTCCCAATAATGATCCATTAAAATTTTGAACTTTTTGAAAGGTTAAGGCTCATAAGCAAAGACGCTATTATGCATAACTCTTCTCCAAGTAGCTTAATATAGGCATACATCCTCAATTACTAAATAACCAATGTGAGATTCTTTTTTTATGCCTAAAGTCATATTTTCTATTGCTATTAAAAAATGAACAAAATTTCAACATTTTTTTAAACGGTAAAGATCAAAGAATTATAAAATTGAATGTTGTTTTTCCATATTATTTTAGTTAAAAAATAATTTATTTCAATTATTTAATTAAATCGGTCCAATGACCTTGAACAATTAGCTTTTTCGACTCGATGACAGGAGAGATTTTCTGATATTTGCAAATATTGGAATTAATTCGGAAAACAATCTGACAATATAAGATAAATGCGGATAGAATCCCGGTTCACAATAAACTTTTTTTCAATAATGATCTTTTAAAATTTTGAACTTTTTGGAAACTTATAGCCCATAAGTTAAGGCTCTATTATGAACCCTTCTCGAAGTAGCTTAATATAGGGGTAGATCCTTAATTCTTTTCACTAAATAGCTAATGTAGGATTCTCTTTCTATATCCAAAGTCATATTTTTGATTGCTCTTAAAAATGAATAACATTTTAACATTATTTTAGGTAAAAATGAATTTTATTTTCAATTATTTAATTAAAATTACTCTGATGACCTTGAACTGTTAACTTTTCCGATTCAATGACATCTCCGACTTTTTGAACATTGGCGAATATTCAAACCAATACAGAAGTTATCCGACGGTATGAGATAAATTGAAACAAAAAATTAAGAAAATTGATCGAAATTAAAATTGTTGAAGATAAGGAGTGGAAAATTTAAATATAGAGTGAGATAAATTTGAGAAAGTTCGTAGATAGAATGAGTTCTATTAGAGGAAAGAAGGAAAATGTAGATAAAGAAATATATTTTCAGATAAAATGAAATCTAATTTGATGATTGGAATTAAAAAATTGAAAAATATATTGATAATATAAAACAAGGAAAATGAAAAAAAAGAAGGAAACGAAAGGTAAAAAGAAAATATATAAATTGGTAATAAATTACAAATATAGATAAAATTAAAAAGTAAAATAGAAATCAATGACCAAGATTAGTAGATTAAACTAATGGTCAAGATGAGATATCCCGATTTAACAAGTGTTTTTGGGTGGGAAAAATAAAATGGAAACTATCCCGCTTCTAAGTATATATAGATATAGATTTTTCCCGCCTAAAAAGATTTCAGAATCAACTACATAAATTGAATCAAACATCCCCTTATTTTTTTCTTTTTTCCCTATAATACCACCCATTAATTTAATTATTATCCTTTATTTTTTATTTTTTATTTTTTTCCTACTATATAACTACCCACTAATTTTTTCTTTCTTTATCCTTTGTTTCTTTTTATTTATTTTTTCCCCGTTGATAAACACCCGCTAATTTTATTTTTTCCCTTATTTTCCCTAATGTAACGGGTTACTCATTGGCAGTTTTTTCTCAACTGCCATGCATTGTTCTAAAATCCAAACTATAAACCCAGTGAACTTGATGGTGGGTCGGGCAGGGTTACATGATTAGACAAATTGTAAGAACCCAGTTGAAGACCAGAATAATCCATGGGTTTCCAATGACCAGGTAACTTTGCCTGTGCCTTAGCCCATCGCCCACCGGGTTGCAAATATTACAAAATTATTGTAGAAAATTCAATAACCTATGACCTACCGGTTAAATCGATGACCGAGTGGTTAAATTGGTGACCCAGTAACCCAGTTTGTTTATAAATTTATAAATTAACAATAACATACCGGTTAAACCGATGATCAGACGACATTATGTTATGATTTGTCACTAAAATTTAGTCGTGCAATGCACGGGCGAAAAAAAAACCTAGTCATGTTGACAAGTATTTGTAAGAATGTTATGTGAAAATTATTTATAATTTTAAAAGTTTTCTAAAAATCGATATATTAATTTAATCAAGGGAGCATGCGGTACAATCTTATCGTAGTTTTCCCGCCATGTTTCCTAGAAGTAGGGATATTTTGGTCTTTTTATTTCTAAATGCGGTTATCGGTGTGGTAAACGCTTGTATTATCTATTTTTTTTTTATTTCTACTCGAGTTATCTTCAAAGTTTTCTAGTTATCTCATCGTCATAATTCTATCTTATCTTCATGATTCTATTTTTGAGTTATCATATATTATTTTTTTTTAAATTTTCCTTTTATTCCCATGAAAATCCAACAATCAAGATAATCTCCTCTGTGATTCCGAGCATATTATTCCTAAATTTATTCCTCTTTATATAAGAGTTTGATAGCTAAGTAAGATATTGTTATATTACAGGGGTCTTGGCTCACACAAACAAAGTTAATAGTAGATATATTTTTGTGAATTGATTAGTTATATCATATGAAAAGATTAAAATAAAATATAACTATGCTTGAACAAATATATAATACTATATTAACATATCAAGTTTTTCACCTTTTTTCACATGTGTGAGCATTTAATTTCTCAATTCCTTATAATAAGTTAAATTATTTTGTATTATTCTTCCCCTGTATCACACGAGTGTGAAAAACTCTTAAATATAAACGGAAACATACTTCTTTTTATAATCACTTTGGCAGATTCAATTTTCCTTCTATTTTGATTATTATTATTATTTATAATTTATTATGAATTAGTTGTAATACAATTATTCATTCATAAAAGACTAATTATATTTACACCACAACACCATATTTTTATTAACGTGAACATATCTAGTCCTTCCCGGAAAATTTTTACTACTTTTCTCAAATCTTTGATTTCATTATCCTTCATTACTATTAAATTTTATAATGACAACATTATCGCCCTTCACTTTTTTATCTGACTTTATTAATTTGTTATATATAGTTGTTAATTTTGTTATTAAAAGGCCCTATTATATATATATATATATATATATATATATTTAAAAGGAAATTTTCATTCATATCATTATCTCAAAAATGTCTCCCTCACCCATGGCAAGATGAAGAGAGATATACAATCCGCTCAAAAATAATTACTAGTAGAAGTAGAAGTAAAAGAAGCTAGATTATGAGTTATAACATTCTTATCTTGTAGAAATGTGAGAACACATGCCAGATCTGCTTCCAACAAGCAAATCCCAGATTTCAGTTATAAGAGGTCCAATTATATTTTAATATTTCATATATAATTAATATTTAGTAAAATTTTATGATTCATGATCCCATCCAGCAATCTACTTCACAAGACACTCTATCGATTCAATCCGAAATTATAATCCTAATAACTTTATTCTCAATTAACTCGTGAAAATTGAATCTTATTATACTTCAAGTTGAGACCTTCAATATAACATGTATATATTGCATATTTTAAACTTAATTATGATAATCTAAAATTACTTTCTTGGCCATAACACGTATTAATTGAAAATTGAAGAACTTTTGTTTAAAAAATTAATTAATAGGTAAAGAGAAAATAAGGAATTGGTGAAAAGATGTAAGCGTAAAATAAGAAATCAAAAGATCTACTCTTTTTTGGGATTCGATCAAGTGCTCCAGTGGTTAGGTATTCACGTTCTAGGGCCGAGGTCCTGGGTTCAAATCCCATCCTCCCCACCCCTATTATCCCTCCCCTCTCCTCCCCTAAAAAGATCTACTTTGATTCACATTTTTATATTTTATATACATACACACACACACACACACACACACACTAGTTTAGCACGTGCGTTGCACGTGTTTAGTTTTATTTTTTGCTTGAATTTGCGTGGACTTTGTAGTTGATTTAGTTTATTATCAGCTTTTTATTAAGTATTTATTAAGGACTTTGATCAGAAGTGAGAAAAAGGATGTACCATTGATAAAATAAGAAATAAGAAAGGGAAAACAGCAAAGTGTTCGCCTACTGATAAAATAAGAAATAAGAAAGAAAGGTGGTGGAACCAAAAAAATTCCTAGAGAAATGTTAGTTTCCTATGATTTGTTTTTCATACAAATGATGTATACATTTTAGTCTATATACATGCCTCTGGATTGGAACATACAATACAAACAAGTTTTGGGGCAATTTTGATTTATGGTGTTCAAATCACAGCACAGTGGCATTTCCTAGGCCTCGACCATTACAAGAAACCGACATAAATCTAGCAAGAATTCACATATCCTTGACATATTCTTTAGTAATCGAAAAGATTCAAGAGAGTATCA
Organism: Nyctanthes arbor-tristis; assembly: GCA_963692815.1. Classification (NCBI taxonomy): domain Eukaryota; kingdom Viridiplantae; phylum Streptophyta; class Magnoliopsida; order Lamiales; family Oleaceae; genus Nyctanthes; species Nyctanthes arbor-tristis. The sequence goes on along the minus strand of CAVNYN010285575.1, from coordinate 4,208 downwards.
AAGTCCAAGTAAAAGCATGCGTGATTGAGTATATTGTGCTGATTTCCCATTAGATTCAGAAAAAATGTTGAGTTACCGACACTTTCCACAATCATTGGTTATACAATGGTCAACAGAATGTGTTTAAGTATTACTTGAGGGCTGAATAAATATGGAACAAAGATTCTTTTGGAGCCATCTGGTAGGCATTTGGAAGGAGAATGATTTTCTACAACTGGAATTTGGGTGTAGACTTACCCATAATCGTAAGTGTTAGCTTGAATAGAGAAAGAAATAGAAAATAATTAACAAACAGGTTGAGGAAGGAATGAGCAAATCCCTTTCTACTTTGCCTTAAAGTAAGATAAAAATTTAAATCAGCCTATACGCAGAACATATAAGAACTTATATAATGTGTTAAAATGCTACTAATGAAAGACATTTTTCCTAAAATAGCTGAGGAAAATTGAAGATAATAATATTCACAAATCACAACCAAGAAGATAGATTAATTAAAATCTTTACCTGCTTCTGGATGATCTTGACCAACATGTTTTGGCAATCTGATGCATGCACACTTTCTAAATTGTGGCATTAGAGCAGCAATCTCTCTGGGATCAGAGTAAAACATTAGCTTCAACTCAGCGGAAAACCTTAACTAATTTTGAAGGAGGTTAGTTGCTGGATGAATCTAAACATACCTGGATGCAAGTTTCTACAAGAATTGAGATTTAAATCAATAAGTTGAGGGCAATTTAGATATAGTGCCTGTGTTAAAATTTATTCAAAATCAGTAAACAAAATAATATTTGAGGCAGAAAAAAAGAGCAAAAGAAAAAGAAAAAAGAAATGAACATTTAAAGACGAGAATTGTCTGGCTCTAGTCTTCCACTGTCGATAAAAACATTTGGGGTAATATATATTCTCATATACTTTGAAACTGACATGCTTTCCTGCTTCAAATATTTGTCTTGCCACCCAATAATTGATGAAAAATGACAATGATAATCATCCCAGTAAGCATGGTATGTTCCACATAAAAACCAAAACACCCATACCAACAATGCTAGGTACCAGTGAGTTTGACTTCCACATATACGCGTACCTCCCTAACCAAAAATAGCACGCTAACCTATGCCTATTGTAAGCAAATGTATCATAGAACTACAGAAAAAAATTAAAACCAAATACTACATTATCGGATTTGGGTACTGGATTATAGAAGAATATCAGAGCTCACACAGCATAACTTGAAGAATCTAGAAAAAAGGCTTGCCTTTTCAGAATCTTGGCAAAATATCGAGCTCACAAGAACACAGAAACTGATTTGTCATGAACAGAACGGAGCCGGAGCGTTCGTGTTGTTCGGGTTTCAAGGAGGGGTTTATATAGAGAAAATTATGCACCAAAAAATTGGAGTACGAATCGAAGCTTTCTTGCTCACCTGCGAAAAGGAACAGATTTAGGCGTGTTCTTTTGCAAAAGAAAGGAGTCGGTTAAAGAAGATTCTAGGGAGTATTTTATAAAAAGAAAAAAGGTTATTAAAAAAACAAAAAAGATATGTGGAACTTCTTCGATAAGGTTAGTGCCACCACCAAAAAAAAAAAGTTACTGTTCCTCGCAATAGCAATTTGGCAAATATATTTATATATAATAGTGATATTGATATCGATAGGGATAATAATGATGATATATTGGCTAAAAATTGAGAAGTCTATGTGGTCATTGAGGTACTGTACTTATCAAAGGAACTATACTAAACAAAACAATCAAATTAAACAAGACTTCGTTTCATTAAGTAATTATAAGTAGGTTTTCACTGGTGCAATACACCCAAAAAAAAAATTAATTCACAGTAATTAATCTATAAGAAGGTGAACAATTAGTTCGTAAATAACTTTACATCGATAGGACATTAAAAAGGGGCAAAAACTTGTAAGAATGATCCAAATCAGAAATGAAGAAACGAAAACAAAAAGGAACATATAAGAAACTAATTAGAGTGCAATGTAATTAGAGTCCAATGTACAAGATTTGACGAATTACATTTTTAGCATTTTTTTTCACCATAAAAAATGTAAAACTTTTTGTAAATAAATTAAATACTTAGTGAATGACTATCCTACCCTGAAAACCCTAGATATGTTACCATTGTATCCCTGAAACCCTAAGGGTCTTTACTCCTCAATGGAAGGCACACAATTCTTGAGTGCTCTTCCGATCTCCACTTTTCTATCTACTTTTCTATATTCTTCCTTCTAGTTCATAAGATGTTATCAGCATGATAACTCAAAATTCTTTTTAAATCACATGACTTTGTATATTTAATTTGATTCTTTCTTATGGATTAGCGTATGTACAACATTTGAAATCAAATTCTCTTTTGACTTTATATTCTCTTTTCTAATTGCCTTATATGTTTAATTAACGCATCATCTTATCGGACTTGTCTGCCAATTTAATGGTAAGATAGTTTCTAAGATGTTCATAGAATGATCTACTAATTTAATGGTATGATTGTTTCTAATTTAGCCAATGAATGATTTACCAATTTAATGGTAAGTTTGATTCCAGTATGAGTACAAGAATAATCTTCCAATTTGGATATAAGATTGTTCATAAATTATATAATTATAATTATAGATTTTCAAGTTGAAAATTCTTGTTTTACCATGGATTACTAAGATTCAATTTGAATGAATTTTTAGTTTTCAATTTTTGTACATAACTTTCTTTTTTAAAACAATACGAAAGAGATCATGAATTTTATCTAGATTGATTCTCTTTCTTGAAATGCTTGTGGCGATCAATTACTAATTAATGGGAATGTGGAAGTCAATATTTTTCTCGCTTATTTTTATCATTCTAGCTACAATATGGCTACTATAGATCCATGCATCGTATTTCATACGTTGTGTAATGTAGTCATGTATTTGCAAGTGATTTATCCATTTATATTGTAGTTAATACGATGCTTGATTAATCTCATATTAATTATTAGGTATGACTTCATGTAATTCTTGAAGAACTACAATTACATCTGATTAAATATTCCAGAAGATTATGATTGGTAACAAAAGCCCCGAGATGTGATAACAATTATAGTTTTCTAAAGGAACATAGTAAAATATTTTGTTGTGTTTATTGAAAAAAATCACAACTTTATATCATAGTAAAAATATTCTAACAAGATATAATTTGCTTCTAAAAAGTAAGATAAGATTTATTTTTGTGTTGTGGTTTCCTGAAGAAACTACAATGTTTGAAATTCTAGAAGAATATCTTATTATTTGTTCCTGAAGAAGCATAATTTTTACTCATGTCTATTATTATTTTTATGACATTATATTTTCTATTTTGCAATTTACATTATATGAACTTGTTTATTTATTCATTAAATTGTTATTATACATATAATAAATTAGATCTAATAGGTTGTTACTCCTAAAGTAGTATACAACCTATATTATAATATTCCCACTGAATATTAATTGTTTTTGAAGAACAATATTATGCTAGATATTAAATTTCCAATTTATTCATGAAGAATATTTAATTACTATTCTTGAAATAGTAATAACTCAAATTGATAATGAACCGTGGATATTGTTTCTAAAGAGTAGTTATGTATAAATGTAAATCTTATATGTACATGTAACTTTTGAAAAAAAGTACATTATCATAAATATTTTACGAGAATATATAATCCTGATGATTCTATGATTTGAATTGATTAATCTCTTAGATGAAATCTCGAAGATTTCATATTAATATTCATATATCATTTTAATAATGATCCGTATATTTTATCATAGAAGATTTTCTTTTATTGTACTCGTGAAAGAAAAAGTTTTTGAACAATATCGCAAGTGACTTTATATGATACATACTTCTTTTTATAATCACTTTGGCAGATTCAATTTTCCTTCTATTTTGATTATTATTATTATTTATAATTTATTATGAATTAGTTGTAATACAATTATTCATTCATAAAAGACTAATTATATTTACACCACAACACCATATTTTTATTAACGTGAACATATCTAGTCCTTCCCGGAAAATTTTTACTACTTTTCTCAAATCTTTGATTTCATTATCCTTCATTACTATTAAATTTTATAATGACAACATTATCGCCCTTCACTTTTTTATCTGACTTTATTAATTTGTTATATATAGTTGTTAATTTTGTTATTAAAAGGCCCTATTATATATATATATAT